>JAVQIZ010213240.1:0-24853 GCA_036023535.2 Galaxias brevipinnis
AAGAGTTGGAGAACTGGGTGGGTTAGATGATAATTTCACCAACAATGTCTATTAGAAACTGAAACGGTGGAAAGAGTTTTAAGGACATGCTGAATATCTCTAGTAAAGACTCTTTGTATACTTTAAAGTGCCTTTGTAAGTTCATTTATTTCACTCAATCAAAAGGACCCGTCTACAAAAAAATAAAAATAAATGTTATGCAATAATTGCTGCTTATTAGATGTTTCCAAATGTACATATTTTCAGCAAATATGTTTTTATATTACTTCATCATGGATATTGTCTGGTATTTCAGAGGTCTAAATGGACTGTATTCTTAAAGTATTCTGATAAGCTCGCACTGTATATTGACTTCATTAGACCATGTCTTTGCAGCATCAAAATGCTGACCCTTATGACCTGTCTAACGAAGAAGAGGACCACGGAGGGAAAGATGGCAGTAGAACCTACAGGTATGGATGGCGTCGCTGAAGGTCTCACAGGCACCCACACTCCAACCACATAACATTTTGTTCTAGCTGTGGAATGCAAGCACACCTGTTCCCAAATGTCTGTTTCAAAGACAGAGTAGAGAAAGACTGGATAGGCGCACTTCACTGCATGTTGCAGCAGCACACACACCTGCTTCGAAAACGAAAGGTGAAGGGTATAAACACCATGTACCTGCACTTTGGAATAGACTGCGTTTTATCTGCTGCATGGACGGACACACACACACACACACACACACACACACACACACACTCAGCATCCCTGGCACAGCGCTGCACAGACAGGAAGCCCATTGTCCTTAGCTCTGGCCAGACACCTCCAGAAGTCTCCATGTCTCTCTATTGCATGCTCTGCTTGCCGGACCTTTCAAGCCCTCTCGTTTGTCTTTTCCTGCTTCAGCAAAAATCTACCCCTTTTTCAGTTTTTCCTCTCATCCTATTTTCTTCTCGTTCTCATCCCTCTGTCTCTGTTTACCCCCATGTTGTTTCTTCCCATCGCCTCTCTTTCCCTCTCTCTGGCCTTCCCTCTTGTCCTCCCCTCCTCCCCTCCCGCCTGTCTCTGTGTGTCTCTGCTTGTAGGTGCCGGATGTGTGCAGGGACCTTCTTCAGTAAGTCAGACATGCAGATCCACTCCAAGTCTCACACAGAGGCCAAACCGTTCAAGTGTCCCCACTGCTCCAAGTCGTTTGCCAACTCGAGCTACCTGGCGCAGCACATCCGCATCCACAGCGGGGCCAAGCCCTACACCTGCTCTTACTGCCAGAAATCATTCAGGCAGCTCAGTCATTTACAGCAGCATTCACGGTACTGGACCGTACCATGTAGACACCCCTGCTGTGCCCTGTTCCTACCCCCTCCCCACCCCCACCCCAACCCCTGACTACGCTCACAGTGTGGGGGCGAGGGGGGGGGGGGGGATTATGTTGCCACGTGGTTGTTTGTATGCATGGTGCAGATTTGCCCAGATGTGACCTTTCTGAAAATTGGTAGGGAACATGCATTAAGATCATTCTGTTTGAAGCTGCCACTTTACCCCCACAAAGATGTTGTATAATTCAGAGGGTAATCAGAATGGTGATTTCGAATGCATGAGGAACACGGATATTGTTGATTGGTGTGTTTTAAGTTGACCTTTCCCATCTGTCTCAGTGTGTGTGTGTTTATGTGAATGTGCTCTTTCGGCTTTCCGGCCCCCTGTTGTGCTCTCTATCTCTATCTGCTATCAGTCTTTCTTTCTACGCTGCTGCTTTTTGCCCAAAGTAAAATACTTGCAACAGACACAAACACTGTGGTGTTGGATGAGCAGATGTAGTTGAAGAGATTCACAAGATAAGCTATGCCTTTGAATCTCTTTGTAGTTAATTAGTCCGTTGTACTTTTTAGGACCTTGTGCTTGATAAATATTGCGCATTTTCAATCAAGCAATGGCGATACCTTTCTTTATGAAAAGACTACGAATCACATACGAGTTGAATTCCTTTTTAGATCAGTTGTGAGTCTGCCTTACTGTCAGCTCCTGTAGTCCACTTTACCTAGTTTGTTGCCCCACTCCCTCCTCTTTTTTCAGCAACCACACAGAGTCCAAGCCTCACAAGTGTCCCCACTGCTCCAAGTCGTTTGCCAACTCCAGCTACCTGGCGCAGCACATCCGCATCCACACGGGTGTGAAACCCTACACCTGCTCTTACTGCCAGAAGTCCTTCAGACAACTCAGTCACCTCCAGCAACACAATAGGTTCGGCTTTCCCACCTCTGTCTCCGGTGACGGTTCATTACCATTGCAAATGTGTGAGACAAACGCTTGCTTTAGTCGTGCTTTTTTTCTTTTCTTTCTTCTTCTAGGATCCACACCGGAGACCGGCCCTATAAATGTGTCCATCCAGGCTGCGAGAAGTCGTTCACACAGCTCTCCAACCTACAGGTCAGTAGAACGGCAGTTCCACAATCTACCACAAAATTATGAACACTGCATGGAGCCTAAGAGTTTTCATGCAACGCAATTTCTGAGACGTGCTCGTTAACCCAGGAAGTAGTCCTTGAAGCAGCACGGAGTGCAAGACTGAGTGTTGTGTTTGATAGCTGTCAGTCCATTTGTTGTTCGTTCTGTGGTATTAATTGACGACCAATTTGTGTAAAGCGTTTTGAGTATCTAGAAAAGCGCTGGAAACGAAATGAAATGAATTATGAATTATTATTATTATTATTGTTGAACAGACTGCTAAGGTGTGTCTTATTTGTCTCAGTCCCACCGGCGGCAGCATAACAAGGACAAGCCCTACAAGTGCACCAACTGTAACCGTGGTTACACAGACGCCGCCAGCCTGGAGGTGCACCTCTCCACGCATACAGTCAAACACGCCAAGCTCTACTCATGTGGCCTCTGCAACCGCACTTACACCTCGGTGAGTTTATAGGGGCCCGGTTACAATGCTGCTTATTTTAATTGGCCCAACTTTTCTCACCTGGATTGGGGCTACTGTATGATTTGCCACAAGCACTACTAAAATGTTTATCTCTTGAAAAGAATGTTCTTAGAAATCTTTGTTTGTCATAATAATTAATCAGTTGTAGAACTGTTTTAACTACTGGGTCCTACTCTGGCCTTCTTCGTGATGTACACATCTACATTGTTACCTTTTCATTACAGGAAACATATCTGATCAAGCACATGCAGAAACACAACCCGGACCAGCTAACAGCAGCAGCGGTGGTGGCAGCACAGCAATCCCATCAGAACCAGAACCAGAACCCGAGCCTGGGCCAGGGCCAGGTCCAGGGCCAGGGTGGGGCATCAGGCCGGGCCGGGAGCACAGACAGTGGGTCGGCAAGGCTAGGTGGCGGAGGTGGAGGACCACCTCAGAACCAAGGCAACTACTCTCAAACGGACGCAGTGTCTTGTCCGTTTGACCTTCACCAGTTTAAGACGGTCTCTGCCAGTGACCTCCAGTTCAAACCTGTCAGCGTGGCCGACCTGACTAGCCACAAGGACCTCTGTCTTGCAGTTGCGACATCCACCATTCAGGTGGAGCACCTAAACTCGTAGCAGTGGTGGTAGTGGAGAAGGGACAGAGAAGGCAGTGTCTTCCTTGGACCAGAAACAGACAATGAAATAAAGCAATACTGAGGTAGGATCTTAGGAAAGCATGACTGTGCCTGAAAGAGGGATTGTTCCAGCAGCAGAGAAAAATACTTTGGTAAATGCTTTGGAAGCAAAGAAGACTTCCATGGAGACAAATTTCTTAATGCCTTTTTTCTATCTGTGTCTTTGCTTTATGGTTATTTTTTATGAGTGGTTGAAATGTCTGCTAAGGCTGTACAATTGTCATCACTATGATGACCTAAGAAAAAACAAAGTAGAAGTGGTAACAGGTTAAAGATATCTCTTAGGTGTGCTATTATCTAACCAACTGTTTTCCAACATCATCACAATGGTTAAAGGCAACTGACTGAATTGTGAAGGTACATTTTAATACTTTCATACATATACTTTCAGTTTTTTATCAATCATGAACGCCATTCTAACATAATCACTGTTAAATCTTTTATTACAAAGAAAAATGGGAAATACTGTTATTACTGTTTCTAGATCAAAAAAGGTAAACTAAAGTATGTAGATGCATACTATTATATTTACAATATGTTTATGTGTTATATAGAAGTAGTCATCTATATACCCTATTATTAGACTGGTGACAGATATTTTAACCCTAAAGCCAATGACGTCCTTGTTTACTTGATATGACAATTTTGGGAAGTGAGAAGCTGGTTTTTGGTTCATGCTATGTATTTGGTATTTCTATTGTTTGTATGTTTGTCTAAAATAACATTATTACAATTTTATTCTTGCAACTATACTTCTGCCATGACAGAGGCTTCTTAGGTTAATGACTCTTTTACTCTTTCACAGACTATATGAGAAGAGTGTTGATGATAAAATAAAACCTCGTTAAAACGGCCCATACTGGTCTCATCAAACTGGTAGGATGCTAATCAACATTATATTCACCAAGTTTATTACAGGGTTAATATAGATCATAGAAAAGTTAGTTTTGATAAGATAGTTTTGGTTAAAACGTTAAGATAAAAAAATTATGATACTGTTCATCAGATTTCCCTCACTGAAATGTCTGATACGGTTGCTAATGTAATGTTATGGAATGTTTAAAGTGTCAGCAGCTCAAAGCTATTTGTTTACAATGTGGACTGTTCCAAAAAAACAGATGCGGCTTATGTTATTTTTTACTTTACAATTTAGTGGCACTGACATAAATTTTTTTAATATATGGAAACTAATTAATTAATTTAAAGGTTTTTAGTTTATATGTTTAGGGAACTTTCTTAAAAGTGTGTGTATATATATATAAGTTCACGTTACTTATGGTATCGTCCATTATTCACTGCAGTGGATATGGCGTCACCAAAAAGTGTAGGAGTAAAGAAACTTCACGAGTCAGGCTAGCTAGCCGGTTTGTGCACAACGATACTTAAAACAAAGGCACACATTATTTACCTTAACTGCCTAACTTAATTTTGAACATGCCTCGGAAAAAGCCGTTCAGCAGCAAACAGAAGAGAAAACAGCTGCAAGTGAAACGAGAGAGGAAGAGAGGTAACACTGGGTTAGCTTACGCTAGCTAAGGTTAGCTAAGGTTAGTTAGTAACGCTACTAGTTAGCGTCGCTAGGTATTCAGCGGTCGCTTAGGTATTTGTGTACGTTTGCATGCCAGCTTTGCCTTCAGTTTAATGAACGTGGACTGTGTAACCAAGCAAGAATTACAAGCTAACTCGAAGTAAACGTTACCTAGCTACACAGGCATACTCAGCCCACTACACTACGCTCGATCCTTCTCCGGGCCATGCCATGCGCACTTGTTCTAAGTTACCCATAGCATTTTCTCCAATTATTGCTGTCTTATGTTATTTCAAGAACAGTATCGTTAGGTTATTTAAACAAAAGTATGTATTGATCACCAAGCTTCTGAAGCAAGGCAGCTATCATCACATTGCGCAGTTGACTGCGCAGACTCACTATACTAGTGCTGCCTGGCGAGAGTTATGCAACGTCAAACTCCTTGGACTTAACTTCAGTCGATGCCTGGCACTGTAGAGCAGATATAATAAACATAATAACTAGGTAGCTAATACATTGGTAATTGGGGAAGTCTATTAAGAAGCACCCAAATTGTGTTTTTGTTAAAGGGTACTGGGAAAAAATGGCCCTACTACAACTATCACAGTAGTTTCCTCCCCCAATGTATTATTGGTTCTCTATGTTCATCACCTGTTCTTGTATCCCATAGGGGACGCAGGTTCTGGGCCAAGCAGCCGTAATGCCAGTGTGGAGCGTGGAGACAGGCAGTCGGACACATCTGACAGTGAAACAACTGATATTAGGAAACTAAACCAACAGCCCGGCTCGAGAGAGGGCAGATACGATCCCAACAGGTAAACGTCACCAACATCACCCTAAGCCAGTGGTTCACAACCTTTTGTTGTCACTGTACCCCCTATAACATTTTTACAAACTATCCCATTCTATGTGCATATATTATTACAACATTGTACAAGAAGCTTCCCATGTGGGTCCCCTTGGGTACGCGTACCTTGGTTGAAAACCACTGCCCTAAGGAACCACCATCACCCTTGTGGTCCCTTGTGGCAATGTAAGCTGTGTTCTGAATGTAGGCTGTGCCATGCTACACATATTTCTTTTTACAGATAGTTCTCTCATTGTTGGTATTACGGTAGTGTGTTGATGCTGTGCCTGGAGCAGTTTTGAGTTTTAAATTAAACGATGGGTTAATTCATAAAATCTGTAATTGGAGCAATGGGTCTGGGCCCTGAAGACATTAATGGCAAAAGAGGCCAAATAAGAACAAATTAAAGAAATTGGAACATGTTAGGGAATAGGGATCTGCCTGAGCTGACAACTTGCATAGTGATGGAGGTCAATAGAAACAGAACTTGTGTTGGCATTCATTCATCACTTACTGACTTACTTGTCCCTCATGCCAACCTAGATTCCGTCTACACTTTGAGAAGGAGACCAAAGAGGAGGTGGAAAAGAGAAAAAAGATGGCCAGGGAGAAGATTCTGGAGCGTGTGTCCGATAAAGATATGGAGGTTGACATCAATCAGATTTACCCTCCAGAGAAAGGTTTGACCCTCCCGCAACCCCATTGTCGCTTGTCTCAGCAATATTGTGCGGTGCATAAAAAAACATAAGCACGGCATTGTTGACAAAGTCAATTGTTACCGTTACCCGCTAGGCCTTGTGTTTCCACGACGACCGCCTTGGAATTATGGGATGAAGCGTGAAGAGCTTCTAAGGAAGGAAGAGAAGTCCTATCGAGACTATCTAGATGACTTGCACTCTAGAAACCCAGCGGGCTCCCTCAGCCACTTTGAGCACAACCTAGAGGTGTGTGGTGCTTTCATAAACTCTTTAGGTCATGTTCAGGTGCTTTCAGATGACTAACCAATAAATGACTCTAATTTGCTTTGCTTGGTGACAATGGCAAATGTTTGAAGGGAACGCATAACAAATGACTACATGCTGACTGGTAGGGAAGGGGGATTCCAGCTGCATGTTTATATGGCAACAGCTTAAGTAAATGATTGGTCAGCTGAAGCTGTGACATTGGGAGCGCTGAGTTGAGACACTTTCACCTTTTTGTCCATCCGTACTGTTGCCCAAAGGCCAAGTCTCCTTGCACACATCACAAAATGAAAGATAGCCTTTTTTTTTTACCTACCAGTACCAGGCTGGCCTCTCTGCTTTTGGGTTTGAATTTCAGAAGACCCGACTGCCGTGCTCATGTGACTCTGTTTCTCTCTTGCTCTCTCTTAGACATGGAGGCAGTTATGGAGGGTGTTGGAGATGTCCGATGTTATCCTGCTCATTGTTGACATCAGGCATCCGGTGGGTAATCTGGTTTAATCTCCTCCTCTGGCCGCTTTGGCGTTTGTCTCATCAATGACATCACGACACCAGTGCCAGGTTGAAATACTTAGATTAGCCACAAGATGGAGACACAGGGTCATAATTCACAAAGAAAACATGCAGTAGTCTCTGAATGCCAAGTCCAATGCTAAAATTCTCAAAGAGTATTTTCAGTATTCATACAGCAAATATAGCTATAAAATCAAACCTCGATTTCTTTTTAGGTCACGCAGGCATACAAAAGTTCTACGAGAATAAAAAATTCCCACTTCAGTACCTAAACCGTTTGCCCGTGTAACGTTTTTTGACCGCCCGACTGTTCCCCTCCTTTTTGTCTTTCTCCCCTCGTGCCCCCTCTAGGTGCTGCACTTCCCCCCGTCTCTGTACCACTACATCACGGACGAGCTGCAGAAGCACGTGGTCCTGGTGCTCAACAAGGCCGACCTGTGTCCCCCTCCGCTGGTGCTGGCCTGGAAGCACTACCTGGCCTCCCAATTCCCCCACCTTCACACGGTCTGCTTCACCTCCCACCCCGGCCAGCCCTACAGCACAGGTAGCCATGGCGACGAGAGGGTTGGTGTCGTGTGTCACCTGGAAAAGGTTCAGGGGGAGATGTGTCAGAGAACGTTTGGTGTGCCTCGCCTGCTGAGATGCACTGTTACTAGCTTTTATAAGGCCTCATGTACAGGATGCTTTACTAGTTGTGCTTACATGGAGTCCTTGCTGGGGTCCCTCAAGATCAATGTAGCTAGCAGCCGGATTTCTATTGATTCAAATATGGATTATGTTATTATAAAACAGTTATGTTGTTATGTTCGGCTCATAGTCTTTTGATTTCCGCGTCCAACATATGATTTGAGAAACGTTTTCAGTTTGTAGCCATAGCATTGACCAAATTAGGGCTGGTGCCTATCAACCAATCAGGACAATTAGAAAGGCTTGCTGCTGTCCAATGTTAGTGGAATTACTATTCGCTTATTGCACAGTCTTGAAATGGGGTACACTATAATCAAAATAACATCCTCCTGCTCTCTCTCTCTCTCTGTGTGTGTGTGTGTGTGTGTGTGTATGTGTGTGTGTGTGTGTGTGTGTGTGTGTGTGTGTGTGTGTGTGTCCGTCCACGTCCACACGCAGTGCTTCAGAAGAAGAGGATGAGGAAGAGTGGCTGGGGGAAGGCAGGAGGCCCTACAGACATCCTGAAAGCATGTCAGGAGATCACTGCTGGAAGAGGTCAGTATCTAAATCCCCTCATAAATGTTTGTGGTCCCAACCTGAACTTCAATGTCTGATGTCTCCTTGTCCGTCTCTCTCTCTCCCTAAGTGGACCTGTCCAGCTGGGAGAAGAAGATCCAGAGGGACGCCGTTGCCGAGCGACCGGGCGAGGAGCCGCACGACGGGGCGGACTCCGTCCTGATGGAGCACCTGAGCGACGTCGCCATGGAGATGTGTGGGCCCTCCCAGGAGCTCTACAAAGATGGCGTCCTCACCCTGGGCTGCATAGGTGAGACATCCTCTGGGGAGGTTGAACCTGGTCCTCCTTAAGTCTAACCTGGCCTGCAGAGTTAGTGGAGTAACACTGAGCTCTTGGGTGCTGTGTTTGTCCCCTAGGCTTTCCTAACGTGGGCAAGTCATCGGTGTTGAACAGCCTGGTGGGGAAGAAGGTGGTGAGCGTGTCTCGGACCCCCGGTCACACCAAATATTTCCAAACCTACTACCTCACCCCGACGGTGAAACTATGTGACTGCCCTGGACTGGTGTTCCCCTCCCGCGTCAACAAACAGTTACAGGTGTGTGTGCGTGCGTGCGCACTCCCCAGGCTGCTCACATTAAAGTCATTTAATTGTTATCCATCCATTTAACTGTTATCCATCACAGATAGAGTAGGCAAAGAAAACCGCTAATGAGTTTGTCAAGCTAATGGAATGAAATTGGACTTTTTTTGGGGTGCCATTTGCTTAGCATTTAAACAACCACAAAATAACCCATTTAAGAGCTTAGGTCGACATCAGTGGAGGGAAAGTTCTCCCTAGACGGACTGCTGGATAGCTATTCCCCCATTACCTTTCCACATCTTCAAAGTCTCTCTGCCCTCTCAGTTGCTCAGGGCTTCTACACGCTTCCACCAACAAATCTATAGCTCCTCAACTGGCCGTGACAGCCCCTTTGAGATCACTAAGCGTTTGATATCCCTCTGTAGATCCTGGCAGGCATCTACCCGGTGTCTCAGCTGCAGGAGCCCTACAGCTCCGTGGGCTATCTGTGTGAGCGCACAGACTTCCTGACCGTGCTCAAGCTCCTTCATCCCAGTCTGGCCGACCAGAAGCCCCATGAGAGGGATCCAACACCTGGGGAACATCGCTGGACCGCCTGGGACGTGTGTGAAGGTAAGGTTCCCATAACGGGCCTCCGGACTACCCACTTCCCCCTCGTCTCGTACCCATTTTAGGGTATTGCACTGGTGATGTGAAGAAAAATCAGCTCCATTTGAAAACGTTGAATTTTGTTCATTTCGTCGTGTTTTCCCCGCCACCGTTTCTCTCCCTCTGTTGTTGTCCAGCGTGGGCAGCCAAGAGGGGCTACAAGACGGCGAAGGCGGCCCGTAACGACGTGTACCGAGCGGCCAACAGTCTCCTGAGGCTGGCCGTGGACGGCCGACTGTGCCTGTGCTTCCGGCCGCCTGGCTACAGCAGCCTCCGAGGTCAGGGCAAAGTTCACGTCAGCCCAAGCCCGAGTTAGCCGAAGGTTTATGTGATAGGGACAGACACTGACAAACACCTTTTTACTTTCAATGGTTCATCCTGAGAGTCCCGTGTTTTATATCTTGTGTAACCTGTAAAATACAAGAGGGTTGCGTTGGGATGAACTACACTTTAGTTAAAGTGTTCATTGTGTTTTGGTACTTTTCCCTGTTTGTTTTACAGGGCAGTGGGAGAACCACATCGACCTCCCCGAGGTCATCGCCCTGCAGGGACGGACGGAGGAGGGAGCCGGAGAGAGGGGAGACGAGGAGGAGGACGTGGAGTCCAGCTCCGAGCCGGAGGAAGAGGAGGAGGAGGAGAGAGACAGGGACGCCGATGACGACGAGGATGGGGACGACGAGGACGAGGGTTTTGGCGTCCCCGCGAGGAAGGAGGGCCAGCCGGCCAGCCTCACAGTCAACATGTTCCATGTCCTCAAAGACAACGAGTGTGACTGAACAGAGGGAGCCCGCTGCCCTGCGAGGGAGGGAGGACTGCCGGGGTGGCACTATGCCCCCCCAGCCCCTACCCGCCCCCTACATCTCTCCAACCCAGTGTGCACTTCCAATTTCCCTGATCAGTATTCCTTTGGCGAAACTTTGTTTATTACAACCCTTTAAATCTGTCTCTAGCCCACCTCTTGTTTTCATTCCACCTATATTCCTAAAGAGGTCACTAACATGTTTAGAACTCATTTCTCCCGCCTTGGTTTTTTCTTAGTTTTTTTCCCACATTTCAACATTGACTGACTGCCTGACTGACTGCCTGCCTGCCTGCCTGCCTGCCTCCAGAGCGGTGGTGACTGAGTGTGAGCTCCATTCCTTTCTTGCCGTCACCTCAGTTCTGCTCCCTCGGCCCCTTCGTAGTTTCTTTGATCTTTCCGATTGCGTATTGGTTTTGGTTTGGTTTGATCATTTCCCCCACAGGTAGTCCCAAAGTTGTTTTACCATGGGAGATTAAATCACTGGTCCAGTTTGTTCGCTGACAAACGGGCCTCACAGTTAAGCTTCCAAAATTTCAGGAATTTTTCCGTATTTCATCCAGCGTGGTATCAGTATTGGAGATGATGTCCTGTGCCGGAACAGGCCAGGGCAGGGCCGCAGATGGCCGGGGATGGTCTCCACACAGACGTTGAATGGGTGCAACCTACAGCGGCAGGATTCTGAGTTTCATTAATTTGTGTGACTTTTTTTTTTGAGTTGATACTTGCCCTAGTAATAAGTGGCGGTGTATGAAGTTGTAATGCCAGTTTCCATGGTCGGAGCCATTCATGGTTGGGCTGATTCTCCTTTGCTAAAGGGTTGGGTGGGTAGGCCTGTGGTGCCTATGTCGCTGCACGGTGGAGATGGTTGGACTATGTAGTGTTGTAACTACTACAGTGAGATAGTCACAGCGTGCTGATGGAGACTCCAGTGTGTCTGCTCGCTGCAGCAGTGGCCATCGCACAGCAGAGCGTTTGACTGACTTTGAGTGACTGAGTGAGTGAACTCCTCAACGCTGAACAAACAGAGGTTGGCCACTGCAGATTGGCAACACTGCAATCCTCACCAATCACAATTGTCCTAAAATCCCTATTTAGTATATATACCCCTCCTCCCAATTATTCAGGAGTTAACGCTGTTTAACATTCCATCATAATATGTCAAAACATAAACACTACAGGAGGCTTCCCAAAATCCCTTATTGTTTTTTTTTTATCGCCTTCATTGGCCAATCACCTTGTCTGACTTTGCCCTGTGGCAATCCTTTTTAAGTGCTGTATCATCAACCTGCTGTTGGGCGTACCTCATACTTCTGTTTAATATCCATTATGAGGGAACACCAAGGCACTGTTCTGAGTTATTACCATGTAATATATCAAAGCTTAAACAACGCGCAACGGCCTCTACCAACGGTGCAGTTGTTAAAGCAATCATTCGACAACGCGCTAACTGCTTCGAATACCATAGACGTGGATTGTATTGCGTTGGGTTATTGTTATTGTTGAGTTATTGAAACTGAAACTGTTAGCTTGTACATTTTGAAGTTTGGAGTGCGTGTGTGTGAGTTTGTGCGTTTGTGTGTGGTGTGCGTTTTGGCTGCATTCCTCATTTCATTCCTTGTATGCCTAATACAATGAACTGGATTGCTGTCTGCAATAAAGAATGATCCTTTGAATGAGTTTGTTGGCCCGGTCAGGTTTTTAATCATCCTCTGCTTTAAAAATAAAGGCAGTGATGTCTCTCCAAGCCTTTCAGCTGTCCCAATGATACAGTTAATCACTAGAGCAGAGGCAGGAGAACACCCAGAGCCTGTTCGGTTGTTTTGAGTCCCATCATTTGGAACGCATTCACAATCCCTATCGCACGTTTTAATAACTTGTAGTCCCTAAAATAGGAAGACACTTCCCAATGCATTAACGAGTCAGTCAACATGCAAGTTCCATTCAAGAGCTGCTTTAAGGACAACCTAATTCTTATAACTAATGTCATTGACATCAAACGCCGAGACACACTGAACCTCAATAAAGGCATCGAGTCATCCTTGTCAATGGAGACAATTATTACAAAAATCAACCATATAATGACATGAGTATGCATGGCCGAAGAGTGCCATAGTTAGTTTTTGAGTAAAGTCAGCAGAGCTGCATGTTTTTTAAATGTATTTCCAACATAGACTACTTCTGATAAAGAGTAGTTATTTGCTTTCTTATGAGAACTGACGTTTTAAAAGACAAATTATCTGGAATAGCTTTTTGATTGACAGGCAGAGCTGTATCCCTCTGATTTCCCTGGCAAGTTTTAATTCAGCTTGTGAGTTGCAACCTGTATGCAATCCAGATTTATTAGTGTATAGCACCATTAATCTACAAACTGTTGATTAAATTCTGGTGCGTCAAAAGGATTCAACTGTCAGCAGTCGTTTTGCCAATAATGCTCATGGGGGTTTTTGTAGTTTTTTTTCGTTTGCTTTTCTCTCTCTCTCTCTTTCTCTCTCTCTCTCTCTCTCTCTCTCTCTCTAGAGAACTCGGAGTAGAGGGGTCACAGTTTAATGTTTTGGAGATCAAGGTAAATGACAACGGCCACAGATGTGCTTGTCGTGACCTACCAGACCATTTCATTACCCATTCAACTTTTTAAACAAACACATAAAGGTGACAGAAAAGTCCTCGTAGGTTCTTTCGCAGCTCGTTGAGTTTAAAAGGATCTCCACAGACCTCATTAGGATTCCTGTTGGTATGTGTGTACACCTATGCAGTCACTGGAGGGCCATCAAAGCCAGTTTAAGAAGGCTTAGGGGCAGCTAATGGTCAGGTGCAGCTAGCTGATTGTACTTGGGGTTCTCGTTTGTGGTGTTAATAGTTTGTATGTGTGGTATGTGCTATGTGATATCACACACATGTCAAGTTTTTAACACCCATAGTAAGGTGGGTCATGGACTACTATATTAATATAAGCTGTCACTCTTTCAGATCTTCCGACACACACACACATATATAATTTGTCTTTATAAATAAGTTTACCTTGAATAACTCAAAACTAAATGAATACGACATTCTACATGATATGTTTTTCGGTTTAAAAAAAAATCTATATATCAGCTGCTTTTTTGTTCAAGACCTACACATTCACGCGTATATAATGTGTGTGTAGGCAACACCACATACCTAAGCACACATACACACATGCACACACTCAACATCCATGTTGTGATTTACTACCGGACAGTTGTCCCCAGTCTGTTTCCGGGTGCAGCACTGTGGGGGGTATAGGCTGTCCTCAACCCTGCAGATTGGATGTCCTGAACTCCGGCTCTCAGGTTTGTTTTTTTACTACAGAGACATGCAAGGCCCAAACTGTGCCACAGAGAAAGTTAACAGGAAACAGAATGGAAATGCTGAGCACTATGAACGAAGTACATTTGTAATAAATTGCCTCAATAACATTGTTTTCTTCATGCTTTTTTTTGTTTTGGTACAGCTCTAATAACAGTTCAAGTAAACGCAACAATGAAATAGCGGATAAAATCACATTCTTTCAGGATATTTGTTTTCATCTGTGACATCCATTTACATCGATAAACAAAAGCGAGTGGTTCCCATGGTTAAAATGAAAAATTGTAGCCTGTCCCTATCGAGTTCCTTTAAGCAAAATCGTTCCAATGTATTAGAGATGTGCACCCAGGTGAACACACGATTGATTGCTTAAAGAGAGACCGAAGAAAATGTATCTAGATCGCAGACATAATTACATTAGGCTATCAACACAAGTCTGGTCTAATGCTATGTCGACCGGAGGTTTAACTCACAATGAGAGACAATGCTCAGAGAAGCTTCCCCATGCTAAAGAGAACCAGAGTAGGACAGCTGGTTTTGTTCAAAGAACTTTTGTATGAGTGTGGAAAAGGCCCATGATGTTTGACAAAGGCCTTTCAATAATGTCCAAACACTGCCACTCTTGAGCGTCTAAACTCATAGAGGGGCTACTTATGAAATTCGTCCTGTTTTGTAATTCTGTCGTTATTTTTGGATTGTTGTTTGGATGTTTGTCGGTGTGATTCTTGGTGTTGGCGTCGGTGCTTGAAGGACTCCCCCTTTAGACATCGACGTGTGTGTGTTTGTCTGTGACCCTGTTTGTGAGTTGGTGCCCATGTGTCAATAGGTATTTTTAGCAACGCCTCTCACTGCATAGCAATGACACTCATTCGCACCCCCCCGGACCCCCCCCCCCCCCTTTTCATCCCCAAAGGCCTTCCAATCCGCCACAACATTCACTCTCACTGGAAGGAGCCAGCAACAGTCCGTATGTAACTTTAAAATAAGGAGAGCGAGAGTTTAGGCACAGGAGCAGGGCAAGGGGAAAAAGGGCATTGGACTTCGGTAACCATGGCGATGGGACCCACAGGCGCAGGTTAGAAAATCCCTGGAATGAATAATCAGATAAACTTCTTTTTTTTTTTTGGTTCCCTTTAGTTTCAGGAAATTGGCACCTTCATTAGATCCGTGGTTTAAATTAATCGACACCATAACTGCTACACACAAAAACAGACCCCGTTTCAGGCACACGCATACCTAAACACACACACATGCTTAGTCAGACACACAAGCACGCGTATACATGAATACACGCAAAGCAAGAGAGAAAGAGACCACATTCAGGCACCGTGACAAGGCCCCTTTGAAGATGGACAGTGAGTAAGGCTCCAGGGTCCAGCTAAGCTACTGTTTAATCAAGAGACAAAGGGATTAGAGAGGAAAGAGGGACCTCAGCATAAATGAAGGGCCGGGCGGGGTATTAGTCGAGACAAAAGCTGTTGAGCCAGACAAACTAAGTTGGGAACATCCGATGGCGGTTTCGGGGAGTAATTCCCAAAAGGATATTGTTGGTAACGCCGAGAGTGGAGAAGAAAGGAGGGACATTTTAATTCCCAGGCTGCTGTGTATAGGGGCAGGAACGAAGGGAGGGAAGAGAGAGAGAGAGAGAGAGAGAGTAGAAAAGGAAGTGAAATCCTAGAGGGGCAGGAGTGACAGTTTGAACAGGGGGCGACAGTTGTAGGAGAGCCGCCCAAATGCCATCGCAATGGCTGGACCTCCTCCCTGAGGCAGAGGGCTGTGTGTGTGTGTGTGTGTGTGTGTGTGTGTGTGTGTGTGTGTGTGTGTATCTGTGTGTATGTGTGATGAATAGCAGGGGTTTTCTGGGAGGGGTTTGGGGGGAAACCCGACACCCCAAAAAGAAGCCGGGCCCCCTGCAACCAGGAGGAAGATGACACATAAATGTGCTGCTACAGCTGAGACGGTCTCCAGAGAGACCCTGACTGTGTGAGGGGTCATCCGGAACGCCCGCCTAGCTAGCGCCCCTCGTCTCACCCCCGTGACCCCCGGCTCCCCCGCGCCTACCTTATCACCCCTTAGCTTCCCCTCCCCTCATCCCATAGCCGCCCCTCATTCTCCAGTCTCTAGCTTCCCTAGACATCATGTGCTGTCACGCTCACACAAAGCGTGAGACCAACGTAGCAGCTTGCATACACTGCCGGGAGTTCATAAACAGAGCAAACATTGTTGACAGCCTTATATTACTTATATATTATATAAGTTATATATTACTTTGCTCATCGTGTATAATAGTACTTGTGTGTTGTCAGCCCCTGTGGTTACCATCACAACCGTTCTCCTTGGTCTGACTCCCGGAGACTCTTGCTGTTGGTGTTTGGATTTCTTCACACTGCTCACGTCAAAGAATCCTCCAGGGCTCTGCTGCACATTGCAGCCCGCCAGACCAAGTAACCTCTTCCAGGGGCAGACGCTGACCCCCTGACCCCCTGACCCCTGACACCTCCATGACACCCAGAGCCTCCCCGGGGACCAATCACGTACGTCCCGCGCCCCCCCAGGTCTAGCCCACTAATTACAGGACACAGTAAACAGACTTGCGCGGCACAGACTGCACTAACAAGCAAGCAGAAACACATGCAGTCTACCGTTAAGCACACGCAAACCCTGTTACACTGACCCACGTGAACGTGAACACATGTCAGCGCCTGTGTGTCGGTCCCACGTACTCACATTTTGAGGGACATTAAGGCATTGATACCCCCTATGCAATCAGGCAGAAAACATTTCATCCATTTCAAAGGTAACATTGAACAAACTAAAGTGCGGAAAGACAAGTGTCCTGGAGAAAAGGGCAGGAAGTGAAGTTGCCACTATACCAGCCTATTGACTGCAGACAGAAGTCAGCAGGTTTATGCGAGGCCAAGGTCACCTGGCATGCTAATAACGAAGAGTATAACCATGTCGATTTGTTAAATTGAATCACATGATTTAAGTTTCATATCTGAAGAGAACTGGATTAGAGGGGTTCATACTAATTGCGACTTCAGTGAAACAGAAAAGAGTAAACATATCTGTTTGGCTAACAATGGCTCCCTCTTTCTGGATCTGCATTGGAAATCAGATATATGTTTTTTGGCTGTCTGGATTTTCTTCAACTATTTCAAAATTCAACAGATTTTCTCTGTATTTTTATTTCCAAATGTTACAGATTTGAAAAAGGCACCAGGTTAGATGTTTCAGCTTGGGAAACGTGTGGAATGTGAATTTATGTCTATTATCAACATACTGCAGTCTTGGCATTCTGGCACTGATCTCTGTTGTCAGAATTCTGTAGCCCTACACAGCTGTCAGCCCCACTGCAGCACTAGGGGTGAGGGGTATGAGTGTGTGTTTGTGTGTGTGTGTGTGTGTGTTTGTGTGTGTGTCTGCGTGTGTGTGTCTCCTGAATCCTTCATGTGAGGCACTTTTATTATATGATTTTAATTCAAATTGCCATAGCAAAAACACTGATGGCGTCTATTTCAGGTGGCAGGCAATACATCACTGTCATTTCACTAGAACAAACTGAATGCTTGGAGAAGCTTTAAGAGAAAAATAATGGAAAACCTTCACAGCATTCTCCCCTCAACCAATTTTCGTTCTGAAATAGCAAGGTGTTCTTTCAACTGACGACGAGATCTAGATCTAAAAACCTGACTTTATTAAAAACGTTGTTTTCTTTCTGTATCAGTGGATTCTATGTACATACGTCTCAGTTCACCTTTCCTCTTTCTACTGCTGTTTCACTCTCTTTCTTTTCTTTGCTGACTCATCACCTGCAACATGAACTTCTTTCTTACTCTCTGTTCTCCCCCCTGTTCTCAATCATTCTCAACCTTTACTTTCCCAAGTGAATTCCTCACAGGATCAGACCTGCTTTGAATGCTTCACTGGCTAACCCTGGCTACGGCAAGTGGAGGAGAGGAAGGAGGGAGAGTGACGACAAAAAACAAATGATATTAACAACTTGAGGGGTATTTTGCAGAAAGAATTTGGAATATTGAACCCCAAAACCGGGATTTTTTTGCAAAGAGATACATAACGTCCCAAGAGTTGCAGCATGGAAAAGAATGGGAGTAATGTTCTGAGGTCATAACGTCCGCAGGGGGATTTGCAGTTACCAGGACAACCAACAAAGCTTAACCAATCTGACAATGTTCCCAGCAAAAAAAGAGTGAAAGAACTAGGGAGAGGCTCTGGCCAGTACGAAAAAAAAAAGCACAAGCTTAAAGTTTTATCCTTTTCAAAAACAGCATTGGCTACATTTTGCCTGCAAGACCTAACATAAGATACCAAATATCAAACACTATGACATCCGATTCGATCATCCAAACTTATTTGAAAGGACAAACTTATTTGAAAGGCATCAATGCCATAGTTCAAGTGTACAAAACAACCCAAATATAGGTCAATGATAGTAAATGAAGTTGTCCCTTCACAGATCAAACTAGACAGAAAGCAGTTCATGCTTGTAGCATAAAGTGGCTTACATGACACTCTTGGACTTTGTAATATAATTAAACAGCAAGAAAGAATGGGGGTTGGGGGTGCTAAGAGAGTGTGTGTGTGTGTGTGTGTGTGTGTGTGTGTGAGAGAGAGAGAAAGAGAGTGGAGAAAAGGATTGAATAAAAGATAATAAGATATAAACTGAACAAACTGCTGATAGAACATTTATATTATTCACTGCAGCGCTAAAAGGAATATAAAGGAGATCACTTTGTGTAAGAGAGAGAAGGGTGGCGAAAAAAAAGACTTTCAGGCAAAATTAGGACTTGAAAACGTATATTTTATACAGGCCTTTTGGGTCTACATGAGTGGGTGGGCTTATACAGACACCATCACTGCATGTCAAGAGATAGCAAGCGAACGAGAGAAAGAGAGAGAGAGAGCGTGCAAAAGAGAGCAAGAGAGAGAGAGAGAGAGAGCATGCAAAAGAGAGCAAGAGTGCGAAATCTCAATCTTTTATGAAGCCATTAAAGTAAATAGAATATGTAAATTGAGCTATCCTGTGAACGTTGATTCAGGGGTAAGCTACATTTTTTCAGTTTAATGGTGACCTACCTGTGGTAAAAGAACACAAACACACACACACACACACACACACACACACGGACACACACAAACACACACACACGCAAGGACACACACTTACACACACTAACAAGCACACACACGCTGCCAGACAAACAAACTGGGAATGCTGTGATAAAGCCAGGAGGCCAGCCAGACAGTCCAGGCATATCAGTTCTGTTCTCTCCCTGTTTAACCAAGGAGGGGCCCAGTGTTTGCTAATGACCTTTACTGTCCCATGTTTCTGACTGAAGTGAGCGCTAGTTAAAGTTTTCCTTTGCTGTCAGTTGGGCAAGTACTAACACATAGCTGAAGGAATAAAATCCCTCTCTGTCTTCCACACATTTTCTACACTGTTCTCCAACTCACTCTCACTGTTACTCTTTGTTTTAGATTTTCGTTTGTAATTGAGATCAAATAGATACTTTTTGTGTATTCGTGCAGCCTAGCCTATTTCACTTTTTTTTCTGATAAACAGTTGCCCTGTTTCCCTTCTCTACCAAATACACTGAGTGTGAACCCTTCAATCAACATCATTATACCCTAGAGCTCTAATGGTATATGGTTACACTGGCAAACTCTGTAATAATGTTGGCTTTAAAGTTAAACACCAATTTAGTGTCCTAGGTCTGCCTGAACGACTCCTGGCAAAAGTTGTGATGAGTGAATGAAAGATGTGTGAAGGCTATGGACTCTATAGTTATGAGGACAAGAAAAGCAGGCTTGGAATAATTTTTAAACCAGAAACAGTAAAGTTTTACATGTGAAATGGGTTAACAAGGTGAAATATCTTAGCTGTCTTCCTGTACATTTTTTTCGTCGTTTTTCCACAAAGCCCACCATTTATGTGCAAATAAATCATGTATTTCCCCCGAAGGATTCATATTCAAGTTATTGCACTTTCCTATTATTTTATCAGAGCACTGACCCGCCCAAAGAAAGATCTGATTGGCGGGTTGTCTGTAAGAATATTCAAACGAGCACCTTGCTTGGAGTCGGGATTGGACACAGCCTGTGCAGTTATGTAAATGAGCACCTGGTGGGTTTTGCTGGACTGACGCTGAGCCGAGGTTGGAGCAGCGCTCGTGTATGCTGCAGCTAGAACCCATGGTAGAAGAGACTAAATAAGAGGTCCCTATGATTTTTTACTCCTACGAGTTTCAAGTTTGAAGACAACAGTTTTCTAATAGCCAGGGACATTTTGAGCGAGGTAATCACTGTTGTAAAACTTGTACTGGACTATATTGCTGTTTCTTACGTTTTGACAAAGGTCGAACGCGCGCGGTGAAGGCGCAACAACTGTTGGCAGCGTTGGATTATATACAACAGTGATCGACTATTCTGAAGGACAGCCGTCGGAACAGACGAATCTTGAGTGGAAGAATATTTACTAACAATTGAAAGAAAGTGGAAGGTTGAGCTTGGTGTAACGGTACACGGTCTTCTGTATTTTAGGTAAGTGGAGTAGATATGTATTTATTTGTTATAACACTGTTTATCTACTCTCCCAGTAACACTACGCAGACTTATATTTGTTTTGTAAAATTACAGATACATTTTTTGGATCCTGTGTCTATCTGCCTGTCTGCATGTCAGCTTCTCACTCGGTCGATTGGCGTCTACAAGTCTCGTAGTCTGTAGGGAAAGCCTGCCTTGGACACTGGCCACGGGCTCTTTTGGAAGTGCACAGTGAGGTGTAACGTTGCGCTCGCTCCCTGTTAGTGTGTCGGACTTTATCACAAGCTAGTTTGTATCTACGTAATAACAAAGTAACAAATAGCACACATGGGTAGAGAGGCAACACTGCTTTCTTTACACGTAGCCTTGGTGATTGTCTTATAAAATGCGTCCCTGCTACACGTCAGAAGGCTCTTACTTAATAAGTTAAATATATACCCAATTGGAAAGGCCTAGGGTCCTATGAAGGCAATCGACCCTTTGGTCAAATCGTTAAGTTATTCAGCAATCCATTCAACAACCTTTTTGGCAACGTTATGTTCTTGCGTTAAGTTGTAAACAACAGTTTGTTAAGAAAACGCTTCACAAAACCCACTGGGTTTAACACAATAAATTCCTCGAGGGATGCCAAGCACTAACATTATAAAGCCCCGACGGTTCTTGATGAATGGGCCATTAAAGTGTCCAATGTTTACTATTACCTCATAGCGTCCAGATGGCCATTGTCGCACTGAGGTGGAACAATGAGCCGTTATTAACCCTTTGACCTCGTCGCGCTGCAGGTGACCTCAAACTATAGGCAGGACTGCTCTTGTTTCACCCCTGAGGAATTATCACTCGACCTAAATTAGGGTTTTGTTCTTTTGGGTAGCAATCAGTCACTTTAACAAAGCCTAAAACAACCCAAAGTAGCCTTGTCCTGTGCCAGAGAAAAGAAACAGGTTTGTATAGAAAACATTCTTTCACCCAGGGGACACAATCGTCAAAGCTCTGGGTTTTCAATAGCAACACATGGAGGACCAGGGAGAAACATTAGTTTGCTTCCAGCGTCAACCACATGGGGATGGCGATAATGAATCCATCATGTTGCCCTGCGGTGGATAGCCTGCTCATTTGCTGCATTGGTTCTGAAGAGAGATGAGATCTGATATGTGACAGGGTGATGTCACACCAAGTGAATCAAAGCGTGTTGTTTGATTTGCATGTATGCACACACATATGATGTTGGCATGTGAGCATATGTTATTATTCATGCCTGCATCTGGAGAGGACAAGCAGCGTGGTTGAGTGTAAACCACAGGGCCTTTTTTCCGTTGATGACAATAGGGTATCTGCTGGTGGCCACTGGCTAGGCTCTCCAGGGGGTGGAGGGGGGTAGCATTGTTAAGCTGCTGGGTGGGAGCCTGGGGGGTTCGGTTTGCCTGGCCTTGCTATTTAACCAGTAGACAGGGAGACAATAAAAAGCCATTCTCTATTCCTGTTCCTGTTCATTTCCTCCATCTCCTCCTCGTCTCCAAGAGGCCAGCACTGAGGGCCATACACTTAGAGGAGGAACCCTATGTTGATCGACTGCTGGGCTGGTTCTGTTTCATGGGCATCTGGATGGTGTTTCCACTGGAGCGTCCCACAAGGACTGCTGGCCTCTCATAGCAGGCTTTTTGTCAGCTCTACAGAAGGGGTGAGAATGAGAAGCCATTGACGTGCAGTGCATGGATTGTACTTTTACAACGTGTGAGGAAAGCCTGATAGAGGAACGGTCGGGTGTAGATGTTGACGTCATGTGTTTTTGGCGTGAGAGAGCAGATCAAATACTGAGCAAATATATTTGACATATATTTTATTACCAGGAGAAACCCCTTGAGATGAATCATCTCGTTTTCGAGGGGGTCCTCGACTGAGACCCAAAATCCCAAATCAATACTGAGAAATAGCTGGATAAATCAATGGGTTCCTTCGAATGGTTTCACGTGATCTTGCTGCTGCTGTGAGACAAGTGGCAAATATTTTCCACACAAAGATGCTACTTTGTTGCGTTTGTAAGTCGTTGAGGTCGCCGCCGTGCCCTGTCAGAGGGCTGTGTTCTTTGGCCGCTGACCTCATTCCAGAACAGGTCATTGTTTCATTCAATGGACATGAATGTGTTTTTGTTTTTGTTTTTGCTTTTGTCAGTCGGTGAATCTTTCTGGCTGGTGAGTTTACCAAAGGAATAGGCGGTCTCAGGCGGATGGGTTAGAATTCAAAACATGTTTGAAAAAAAAGAAAAGCAGTTCAATGCAAAAAGAAATCTCACGGCCCTTGTTGTGGCTACTGGGGTCTGACAAGTCATTCTGTTGGCAACAACGGAATACTAACAACTCGAAACACAAACAAAGCACTTGGAATCCTTTCCTTTTAGACAGCACTGCTCTTATCTCCACAACTGGAGGTCACTGTAATCCGAGTGACTGGATTTTGTTTGGGATTAATTAGTTCCATTCAGACAGGGCACGGATCTTTTTGATTGGTGTAACAAATGTAATAAGTCCTGGATTTCGGACGCTTCCCTTCAGACCAAGCGTCCTGACATTGCTAACAAACCAATGACCATGTCTAAATTGTTTATCACTGTCTCCTTAACCAGTTTCCCCTTTTCAGTCTAGACAGCGCCAGTCTTTAATCCAATGTCTCATATGTTCTTAGGGTGCTGTGAGAAGCTGTTAAGACCGGGAAGAACCAGAGAGAAGCTTGTTGCATTATTGAGGTTGGCACTTAAGAGCTGGAGCTCTGCGGTGCGGATTTTGTTTGAATCAAAGATGAGACCATTACAGAGTCTTATTTGATGTCGGCTCATCTTTTCTCTCTTTCCGATCTCTCCACGCCCCCTCCCTGCCCAGAGCCTCTCTCTCTTTCGCTCCACTCCTCCCACCTCGAGCTGTCGCTCCATCCCTCCCTCTCTCCCCCACGACCCCTACCTCGTTCGGTCGTAATTGGTCAATCTGGCATTCTGTCTCTCGCCAAATCTCACTCACTTTACATCCCCTCTCATCTCCAATCAAACGATCTATTTTTCTCTCTTTTCTCTCTTTTTTCTCCCCCTCTCCCCTTTATGGCCTGGCAGCTTTGAAGTGACAGTAGCTCATCCCTCTATCTCTCCTCCTCCCCATCGTCCATCTCTTAATCATCCTCCGCCTCCTCTGGGCCCATTCGTCTGTCAGCTGGCTCACCCAGTGAGAGAGTCCACAGAGATAGGACGGTGGCTATGAACTAACTGTTTGCATATGTTGGCCTTCTCAGATCTGTTGGAAGGAATGTGGAATGTGCCGGTTGATCTTATCAACAGATTGTATACCACCATCCACTATATTGGCGATTCATTAATTCCGTCTATATTGATAAGTGAAAATATACCTTAAATAGATTTTTTTTTTGTGTGTTTTAAAATACTCTGTAGCAGTGTGTTTTGAGATTTTGCGTATTATAATATTATGCCAAACCGTTATGTTGCTTATGGTAATGTTCTGTGTGGGTGAAGAGCCTCAAGGTCCCTCGATCCGCTGTACCCACAGACTGTGAATAGATAACAACGCTTTAGTCTGACTCAGGGAGGCATGCTTCGCAAACCTTAGGAGGACACAACAGCTCTCGCTGTACGAGAAGGAACTTTCTGTCAAAGTTTCTAATTATAGTCAAGGATCCTTCAATCAAGAATATTTCTGTGTCGGAAATTAGGAGGGAGACTTGTTCAAGGACTCTCGTGCATATAAATGGAAACTAACTGGATTATGGGGTCTTGTGTTTTTTTTCTATTTTCTCCTCCCCCTCTCTGTCATTTTTACACCTCCCCTTTGGTCTCAGCCTCGGTTGCTAACACACAACGTCTCATGTGGTTCAGTATCCCACCAGTAATTAGTCACGGCCTCCGGCAAGTGTAGAAAGTGTTTGAAAGAAGAAAAAGAAAAGAAAAAAGAAAGCGCTTAACATCAGAGCTAGACTTTTTATATATTTATATGCGTCTTCGTTTCACTTCAATGAGCGTTGGCTGTAAGGACCCACATGTTGCCAAGGCTGGACGTCAGCCTGCTTTCACCTCCAGGGGTTTGGTAGGCCACGTTACAACCAGGGAGCTGTCTGTGTGAAGTGTAATTGAGCTCTTCTTAGGGATCTTTTCTCACCTCAGGGGTAAGTGTACTTTAGGTCTTCTTAGAAGCCTTGTCTCTCCTCAGGGGTAAGTGAATCAGAGGTATCTGTCCGTGCCCCGGGGCTGAGTGAAGGATGAGCAGGGGTGGATGGGTGAGTATGTCTGGAGGAGAGTTCCAACTAGAGA
>JAVQIZ010213242.1:0-17339 GCA_036023535.2 Galaxias brevipinnis
CTTAATAGTACAATTTAGTTTCAAAATGGTGGAAGCATGCCCTTTAAGACGACAGTGTGTGTGTGTGTGTGTGTGTTTGACATGAAGACAGAGAGGGAGAGACAATCGCTGCCAGAGAACCACGATAATGCTGCTCTGTAAGCGGTCTTCTCTGACGCTACGTTGCAGCATCGCCGAAAGTGGAGCAATTGTTTGGTCCTGAGCTTTATAAACAAAGCCTCCCTGGTGATGAATGAAAGCAGTTGATTCCCACTCGTTTAGCGAAGCCCGGCCAATGGTGTCAGCGTGTCAGCCTGCGCTTCACTCCAGCGTCACACAGTCAGACTGCTGCCCGTTGTCCCGGAGAACCAAATCAGAGTGATGTAGCTGATCCGGTTTTCGCAGAACTTGCGTCAAGACCACTAAGTTCCAAGTAAAGTGTTGTTCAACCTCAAAAGGTCTGTCAACCGTGAGTGTCCACCATTTGGAATCTCTGAGCACAGGCCAGAGAATTACAGTTGGCTTATCACCATGCATGTGAGGTTTTTAGTTCTTAGTTACTGTTTTTTTTTGTGTGTTTGTGTGTTGAGCCTGGTGTTAGTGCCGCCTTGCTTTATCTGTGGTTTGACTGTGGTTTGAAGCAATACTCCAACTTCCTCTTCATGCTTTTTTTTGTTACTCTTTCCTGTTGACTAAGATGGCTGTGTGATGATTGCACACTTCTAGAGAGGTTGTCTTTGAAGATTATCTGAAAATGGTGAAGTGTCTGCTAATTAGAGGTACAGTACAGACAGGACTGGAACACGAAAGAACAAGGCTCCTCTGTGTGTGAGTGCATTTGCATTTGCTAAACAATGTGCATCTTCAATCATGAGAAGAGTCTATTTTAAATTACTTCCTCATATCTTTTGTTAGCTTATCCTACTGTAGGGAGCATATTATCCTTTTTTCCAAATGGAAATAGCTGTCTTTACCACTCCGGACAGTCTACTTAACCAATAGATCTGGCCAACTATCCCCACTCCCCTATCTATTTTAGGCACCCTCATTCAGATCTTTTTGTTTCACTCCATAAAGGCCGAGCACTTTCCTTCTCATAGAGCTTATGAGAGGTAGAGGGAAACGGGGCTTTTGTTAGCGGCTCTCTTTCATCCAAGCACACTTATGTACAACCACTGAATGGCAAGTGTCTTTCTTTCTCTCTCTGCAATTGTCTTTCTATGATATTACAATGTACCACACTTATGTATGTGTGTCTCTCCGTGTGCATCTTTCTGCGTGTGTCTCTCTGTGTGCGTGTGTGTGAGACAGCCGACATCTCCAGGATGTGTGACGTGGACGTGTCCTCGGAGGCCACCAGCCCCACGATCCACGGCGAGTTGGCCGACAAATACTACCACGTGGACCGCTGGCAGAAGCTCCGCACCGCCGTCCGCAAGCTCGAGTTCTGGGAGAACTTCGCCGCCGAGCTGGTCGGCAGCGGGTTCTTCTCCAAAGTCTACAAGGTGGGCCTACCTAACACCCCCTATAGCCCTCTGGCACTCAGCCTGGCTTACGTGTGTGCCGTCGCCGAGGCATGTTTTGTCTTAGCCCTAATTGGAACATACTTGCCATTCCAATAGCCTGTAGCTAAAGTAGCATGGATGCCTGAGCATTCATAGTCAGAGGGATACCCCACTGTGATCTTGTGTAACTCTGGCCAGTCAGATATGAGCTGAGGACTCTCGCTGATTGAGTGACTGATGAATTGCAGAGGGCCAGTAGAGGAAGGAATGAGAGCCTGGATTATTTGAGCTAGGATGCTTTTACGTGTGTTTTGAAGTCACATTTAATGTGTATATCTTAAGAGGTGAACAAAGTCTGCTTGGCGTGGCCTACACTATTCCACGCTAGCTCCTGGTGTGAAGTGAGCCGTCGAAAAGACCCGCTGTCTCACACCAGCCCCTGTGGTGTGTCCCTCAGGTGACGCACAGCACCAGTCGCAAGGTGATGGTGGTGAAGATCTACAAGAAGGACGTGGACCAGGACAGCATCGTGCGGGAGATCAGCCTGCTCCAGAAACTCTCCCATCCCAACATAGTCAGGTAACGCCAACTCGTGACTCAGCGGTCCTCCCACGGAATGTTCCCTGCTTCCCTTTTGGTGCACCTCTAATTAAAGGCGGGACGTGCCAGGTTGCATTCCAAGATCAAATTGTGCAAATCCCTGGAACTGTACAGAGAAAAATAAAGGAAAAAGACTGAGCTGTTTTTGTGAGAGGTTTTCTGGCGGTCTGACAGTGCTGCAATGAACGGCTCATAAAAAATGAAATAAGAGCCGGGTGCCAGTCACAGCCGCGCTCGTCGTCATCGTGTTGCATTATGGGTGTGAAGCCAACCGTGGTGTTTGTCTAAGCAATCTTTTTGCCACCATGCAAGGTCATGGAAGGTACGTTATCAATCTCCGCTTTATATGCTGAGAACACTGGGATGAAAGCAATCTGAGTCGCTAGTGGTCTACCCTCTCACGTAGGCTGGTGTTTTTGTGACGCTGGCCTTAGTCAAACTACCGCACGCAGGAGCGTGTGTGTAAACAATGTTTAGGATAAGAGCCTTTCTGTTTCATAACGAGGAGACGACTTGTGATGACATTGTTTTTTTTTCTCCTTTGAAGCAATAAAGAAGTGGTCGAGGTACTGTGACAGTCGGTATCTAAACGTCGGAGCTTTCTGTCTCCTGATAATGCCCTCCTGTGGCGTGTGTGATGCGTGGAACTGCCTGCACATCAGTGTCATTATAATTCCATTACTATGGAAACAGCACTGATTTCCCCTCCTTATAAGGGGACCACATAACGAGCCGTCCCTATAACAGCTTCTTTGTATTGTTGTCTTTTCTTTTTCCAACCGTAGATATCTGGGAATCTGTGTCAAAGAAGACAAACTCTATCCAATATTAGAGGTGAGTGGGATGCTGTCACACCTCTGAGATACAGTGTTTTATACGTGTTGCTTGGATTTGATAAGATAATATTGTGGGCGGGAGTGACTCAGAACAGGTTCCATTTCTGCGAGACGGGATATCAGATATGTTCTGGACCGTTCCACTATGCGAGTGTGCTGGGGGTGGGGGGGTGGGGGGGGGGTGTGCGGATGTATGACAACTGTGCGTTTGGACTGTTCCAGTACGTGAGCGGGGGGTGTCTGGAGGAGCTGCTGGCCAGGAAGGATGTGTCCCTCTGCTGGCGGGAGAAGGTGGACCTGGCCTGTGACATCACCAGGGGCATGATCTACCTGCACTACAAGAACATCTACCACAGGGACTTAAACTCCAAGGTACAGCAGGAGCCCCTCACCTCCTCCTGCATGACTACATCTCTCCCTTATCTTCCATTTGATAATCATCCTACTTCAACCAGGTATTTGATTAAAGCAGAAATGAATAGGAAATACCAATGTGGAACTATTTGTCCCTGTATCATGTTGATTTAAAATAAGAGCTCAGGGATAGAGCGTTGCAGACATATGTGTGTTGGCTATGAAGCCAGTCCCTGAGACCCCTGAGGAGGGGAGTGAACGGAGCTCTACACCTCTGTCCCTGGTTGCTAGGCTCTGCAGGAGTGGTGTCCGGTAATGTAGAGGGACGAGCCAACAAGGCCGACCCATTGTCATGTTAATATTGTACTCTCAGGCTGACACAGACACACACACACACACACACACACAAACATGTATACAGAACATCTGCTTGCAAACACAGACTTGCACACGTAAACACACCCAAACGCAATTGTACTTTGTTTGCAAAAGGCTTGCAAAAACTTCAGAATGCCCCCCCTCTCCCCTCTCTCTCTCGCTCTCTCTCTCTCTCCCTCCCCCTCTGTTCGATCACACTTTTCATTTGAATGTTCACCCTTAGTTCTTTTTCATTAGTGGGACTAATAATGACTAATCAGACACTGTCCTTGCTTGCTGACATTTAACACACCACCAATAGGGATGTTCTGTTTCGCTCTCTCTCTTTTACCACAGTGTCATTGGCCTTTGCTGCAATGTAATACTGTCTCCCCTCCCAGATCTCCCACTAATGTCATTTGACTTGGCTCCCTTTTTGTAGCCATCTATCTTGGGTGCACAAACAAACCAGTGTCTTGTTTACGCCTACTGGGAGTGTTTTGGGCTGGAGTGATGGCAGGAGGCCGTGAAAGAAAGGCTCCTTCTCCAAACAACGCCGAGATTAAGATCATGGGGCTGAAAGGGTCCATTTAAATAACTTCTCTTAGATTTGCTAAAAGTAATATGCAAAATAATGAAAGACATTCAAAGATCCGCTGATTATTTTAGCCCTGGGTATTTATTGGCGTTTACGTAACATATTTGTTTTGCATGCAACATCTGAAAACCAGTCTGAGCTGGGCAGTGGGGACTGTTTCTTTAGTGGTCTGACTACATGCAATGACCAAAGAATGTACAAAGCTGTAATTGTCCCCAAAAACAAAAAACGCTTTTCTTGGCTGGTGGGCACAGGCCCCCGTGCTAAATTTAGCGGTCAGGACTGGGACTGGAGCCATCCCAGGAGAGCTTGGTTAATGACAAGCTACTGAATGGAAAGGCTGCCAGTGGCTCCGGTTCTAATGGGGTACAGATGCCGAGACGTTAGCCATTAACTCAGCCAATCCCATATCCACTCTCTCTCTCTCTTACTCACACACACACCTACACACACCCACAAAAGAGAAGGCATTTGTTTAAACCTTGACGTTTACACAAAAGCACACACCATGTACGGAGACCATACACACAATCAAACAAAGCAGGTATTTCCTGTACATGTACAAAAACGCAAACACTCACACAGTGCCTCAATAAGCAACCACCTAATACACAATACCTGTACCTCCATTCAGGTCCCCTCAGCCCTACAGCCCTCTGTTTGCTAGCTTATTCTCTCCACACCACCCCATTGTCCGGGGCATAACCATAACTTTCTAGCCGATCACTGACCTTGGGTCCTCGTAAACATGGACTCCAAGCTGCTGTATTGTGCCAATCTGATGTCCATCAGCCGCACAGGCCGGTCCAGGGATGAATTATTCAGCGTGTTGGGGAGAGGATGACGTCGGGCCCTATTGAACCACCAGCCTGGCGGCTTTGAAGAGCCTGTCTGTTGCTTGAGTGTGTCTGAGTCTGTCTGAGTCTCCAAGCCGTGGTTAGGAGATGGTTGGTCCCCTTTGGCCATAACTGAAGTGTTTTTTGTTTCAGACTCTAACCAACAGCATTGTGTATGGCCCTGGGGCTGGCTGTGGGTTTTAAACACAGAGAACACATTGAAACTTAGTGATACTGTGTTTCCTTTACTACAGCACTGATGCTGGGTGTCAAAGGACCATAGTCTCTCACTGCCATCTACTGGCACCTTGCAGTATTGCAACTTTATCTCTCCCTCTGTCAAAGCGTTGACAAGAAGCCCATTAACCTGTGGAATGATGCGTTTGCGTTCTAGAACTGTCTGATCCGGGTGACGTCGCGGGGCCGGGAAGCCCTGGTCACAGACTTTGGGCTGGCCAGGGAGGTGGTGGAGCTGCCGGCTAAAGACCCCGAGAGGAAGCTCTCCCTGGTGGGCTCCGCCTTCTGGATGGCCCCCGAGATGCTGCGAGGAGAACCGTACGACCGCAAGGTAGCCCACCGTGGCAAAGTGTTGCAAAGCGTGACATCTTTATTATGCAGTAGACTTTTCCGCTGTGGCGTGACTTTACGTCATAGCTGCTGTGGCAGAGGGTGAACATGGGCCTTATGCCATATTTGCAGTAGACTGTATTTATATTGAAAGTTTTCTCAGAGTTTTTTTTTTTACCAGAGTGTGGGGGATGATGTTCTTCTATTGTGTGGCCTACAGGTGGATGTGTTTTCCTTTGGCATCGTGCTGTGTGAAATCCTGGCCAGGATCACTGCAGACCCAGAGGTCCTGCCAAGAACACAGGTATTACAAAATGATGCTTTTATTTAAGCCACTAGTTCATTGGAATGAACTCATTCAAAATCTTTGAACCTTGACTTAGACAATAGGCTTGCTGTCATTACATTATTAATGTTGCTACACATTTTCTTTCTGTGTGTGTGTGTGTGTGTTTATGGTTGCTTGTGTGTGTGTGTGTGCGTGTGTGCGTGTGTATGTGTATGGTTGTGTATCAGGACTATGGCCTGGACCTGAGTGCGTTCAGGGCCCTGGTGAGTGGCTGCCCTCAGCGCGTGTTGGAGCTGGCTGCCAGTTGCTGTCTGGTAAGCCCCTCATTGACCGCTGTCCATACAGACAGAGAGCCCCATGCGCAAACCCAGCCCACCGTGAAATAGAACCTTACACTGTTGCTCTTTCGCTTGATGCAATGCAGAAGGTCACGTCTTAGATGTTCGCCTATGCGCTGACCCCAGCCTTTGTCTGTGCGTTTCAGTTGGAGGCTTTCCGACGGCCGGCCTTCACGGAGCTGCTGGACGAGCTGGCCGAGATTGCGGAGACTCTCGAGCTGCCCCCAAGTCCAATCTGACCTCCAGGGGGAGCAGCTCGACTTGAAAGGCCAGTCTGACTCCCGCTGCATTATAGACGGCTAGCCGCACAGTCACACAGGGGGGCGAGAAGTCAGATACTCCAGAGTAGGAACAGCACCCCCTGGTGTGGTCACATCCACTCCACATCACTGCACACTGAATCGACCAACTATTCCCCGATTTGAGACTGTTTACCAGATATATGTATGGAGGAGATCTACAGGAGAGTCAAAGAGAGACACCTGCATTGGATGGTCTCCTCCTTCCCTCGACCGGATCATGGACGTTGTGTACGTTTGAAGTACAGTTTGAAGAAACGGACGCGACTTGAAGCGTTGGCAGGGAATATCGTATCAGTGCTGCATGTTGTATATGACTTACGTAAATTCTTTGTCTTGTCTCCTCTCGAGTTTTATCTGCACTGTGGCTTTACCTGATCGTCAAAGTGTTTATGTGTTGTGACAGACGATAACAGAGAGTGAAATCTGTTGATTTATTTCCTGGCACCTTTTCTTTCTTTTTTTTTTGTACCCATTATGTTGGAGTCTGGAGAGAGAGAGAGTTGAGAGAAGAGTAGTTCACTGGCCCCTGTCCGTTTCGACGACATTAAATTGCTTCTGTCAGTTTGCTGTTCTGGGAATTGGTGAACTGTTGTTCACAGATTTACAGGGACTTTAACAAAGATGTCCCCGGAGCTTTGCCCTGCCATGACAGCTGACACACACACACACAGACACACACAGACACAAACACACACACACACACACACATGTGCACACAGGCACGTGCACACACACGTACATACTCACACTCACTCACATAGGACTGAAACATCATACTAGAACTCCGATGAAAAGTCACATGCACTTATGTATGCCCAGTTGTCTGCTTTGGATTGCTTATGCCATACCTCATTTCAGGCCTGCTTAACATGTAAATATTTTACATTTTGGTATTTTTGTTCGGAATCGTTTGGTTGTGTAAAAGACTTAACTTTCTGACCGTGAGAGTAGGTCTATATTTAGTCAGTATTTAACATTTAACATGTAAGAACTATCCCAAATCTTATCAGACATTGTTTTGGTTAATATTTTTGAAGGTCAACGAGGTCATGTAACCAAGGGTAAAAACCAACTTTAAGTGTTGTCCTGCTGTTCTCCTCATATACAGAATATGGTATTTGGTATCCTTTTTAAATACAGTATGTGCTGGATAGAATATTTAATTACTGACTTTTGCATTTTTATTTGCACATATAATTCACTCTTTAAAGCTTGGGAAATTTAACCGGCCAATTTAACTTGTACGCTCAATTTTTTCCTCTTCTGACTGGTTCTGATGTGCTGTAAATATTGACAGTTCTGACTTTGTTAAAAATGATGTGTTGTTTGTATGGCTTTATTCATCTCATACGTTTTGATGAAATAGAAATTGACCAACTTGATTAAAATCATATTTCAATATTTTCTATTACCCTTTTTACATTATTAACTTAAAGCCATAACAGGCATTAAAACAACCCTGCTCTTTTCATGGATGGTTACCTGGCAGCTTTCTGCCTCATCAGGGGCTCTTGACGATGCTAATTCTATCATAAGGGCACCATGTTCTTTGAAGTCTGTGTGCTCGGCATATTTAGTACGGAAAAGTAATCCGGATTACCTGTGTTTGTATTGTGTCTCTGAGAACAGGTGCGTTACTCGGTCTGTTTGGCTTTCTCCCTCTGTGTGTACATCTGTTTATGCATGTGTGTGTGTGTGTGTGTGTGTGTGTGTGTGTGTGTGTGTGTGTGTGTGTTTTAGAGAGGCAATGTACCACTATGCTCTCAGTCAAGCTTGGCTGTCATACCTGCCTATCATTGTGATGGATACCTTGATGTTCAACTCAGACACCCTCCCCCCCACACACACACATACACACAAACGTTACTCAGCCCTTTGCCTAATTTCTCCATTTCCCCTCTCCGGAAAGCGACCATTAAAGATTCAGCCAGTGCAGACATACCAGGCTTTTTTTTTTTTCTCTCTCTCTCTCTCCATTGCTCTCTTTCCTTATTAGAATCCTAAATAGATGGAGATGAATAATGCAGATGTTATTTTTTTTGCCGGTGGTGTATGATGTGATGAGCTTTGTTCCCTCCTCAGGCTGGCCTGTGGCCCTCCAGATCAAGGGCTTTTGTGCTCTACCTAGCCACTCTGCTTACTGTGGCGTTGACCTGGACAATTACACAAGCTGACAGGGCTGTGTACTGGCCAATATGTTCAGTGCTTTGAGGGTTTTATGTAATGCGGTAGTGGAGAGGCTCACCAGGTTTCTCAGCTCTTCTAAGAAAATGGAATATAAATTAAATCATGTGGTGTGTTCAAAGCCATGACCAATTTGATAAAGATAGGAGATTAACAGGACTCCCTTTACTTTCAAGGGATTGACGGATGCATAATGGCTTAATCACAACGTTTATGTCACAAGCGATGACCATCCATATCCATATGGTGGCAGTGTTTTTCCAACAATGGCTGTCGACATGAAACCTAACGTTGAACAAAAGAGTTACAGAACTGAGATTGTCTCAACAGAGTCGTACAAATAAATAGACCATGAGTCATGCAGAACGAGGTAAAAGGTAAATGAAGACATTTGTATTCTGAGTTGCAGTCTCATCTATTTCTGCAAATAGATTTCAATACCAAGACTAGATGTTGACAAGGGCTAGGAGTGCATTATTATGAACAACTTTACTGCTGAATTTGATTTGATTCACTTTCCACAATTCTGGGCTCCACAGAGGTTTACAAAGTGTTGTCAAGTTACTTCATCAGTGGCTCGCCTTTTTGAGGGTTCGGGTGGGTGGCAGTGGAGGGGGTTTTCATGCAGCTGATGTTTGCTCTGCAAATATGAAGACATGCCTGCTGAGACGAAGTGAATAATTAAAAACACAATTGACTGTAGTTCTCCCTAAGCCTCTGAGCACGTGCAAGTACAGGAATGAAACTGTGGATAGTCTTTGTGTGTGTGATGCGTGTGTGTGTGTGTGTTTGTGTGTGTGTGTGTTTGTGTTTGTGTTTGTGTGTGTGTGTGTGTGTGTGTGTGAGTGAGTGTGTGAAAGATATAGCCATACAAATACATATATATATAGAGAGAGAGAGAGAGAGAGAGAGAGAGAGAGAGAGAGAGAGAGAGAGAGAGAGAGAGAGGGAATGATAGAGAAAGAGAGAGGAGGATAAACAAAGTCAAGCCGAGATTTCTCTGGTGATTCTTTATAAGGACTAACCCGGCCGCAGAATGAGCTCTAGGGATTGGAGGTCAGACCATAAAGATGTTGAGGAGACGTTTCCCTGTCGCTGAAGCTATAAATGTCATCGCGCAGTGTGTGAGCGTGCATGCTAGTGTGCTCATGCACTCGCCTCTGTGTGCCAATACCAGCGCACCGTGGAGGGCACTGTAATCAAAAAAGGGGGGCTGTGATATAAAACCTTAGAATGGCGTTTTATACAGATTCTTTCCCCCCTGCGCTGCTAGACAGCTCTAATCATGGTTCTGGATCTGACCCAAGTGGTTTATGTCCAGAGAGGAGGAGCCAGGGGACTGAGTGTCAGTGTGGGCTGACGCTGACCTCCCACCTGCCTGCTGTTCCTGCCACCTTTTCCCTGCCTATTCCCTCCACCTCCCAACTGCCTGTTCTCCTAATCGTGCCAGGTAAAGCAGAGAGAAGAAGTTGTCCTTTGATAAAGGCTCAAAAGGCGGCTGCTCACTTCCAAAAAAAATAATTAATGGAATCAGGGGGATGAGCATGCAAATGGCCAACCCCAGCCCTGGACTGGAAGAGCCAGCCTGTGTGTGGAAAAGGAGTGGGGAGCCAATCAATTCCCTTAGGTTCAGAGTACAAGACCCGTGGGATCAGTCAGATGGCCAAGGAAGGACGGGGACATTTATTGACCGTAAACTGGAGGAGTGGGGAAGTAAAAAGCGTTTTCAGGATCAATATGTTGATGGTTAAAGAACCAAGGGGCTTCAAGGGAACGTGCCAGTGAGAGTGTGCATGTGCGTGTGAAATTTACTCACTGGGGCATAAGGTATCCTCTGTATGTGTTACATATGTGTGTGTGTGTGTGTGTGTGTGTGTGTGTGTGTGTGTGTGGCCATCTAAAGTAGGACAGAGAGAGACTTCAGGAGCAGTGGGAATTAGAAAAAAAGGCTGTGAAAAATTGTTGTTTATTCGAAATCAAACCTTTCTACAGTACCAGTCAAATGTTTGGACATACTTTCCCATTCAAGTAAATGAGAAAGTGTGTCTAAACCTTTGACTGGTACTGTAAGTAAACTCAAAAAGGACGTTTAATATTTCAATGTATGATTGGTGATTATGATTTTTTTTATGAATTTGAATGTCAACTTAGTGTCAACCTTTGTAACATGTATGGCAATTTAAACACAAATTACAACATAAGAGCTCCAATTTGAGAGTTAGCACATTTTTGGGTAAGTACATACTTTAAAAAAATTCCAGTGGAAGGTTAGATTTCTTGGTTAATGCCAGTTGAATATATGAAGCTGATTTGCTGTTTCCTCTTTTGCCAGTGTTTTAATATTTCGGGTGGGCACAGTACATTTTAATAAGTCATAGACTTTTCTTGGCACATAATTATGATGTGCACTACTTCAATATTCCACTGAGCTCCTAGATCCCATATGTATCCAATAACTCTCTCATTGGCGTCGACCGTGAAAGTACATGCTCTCATCGGCAAGGCATAGTTCAGTGTTAGGTAGACTTACATATTCAGCCTCTCTAGCCAGTCAGTTATATAATTATTGGCACTTTAGCACCATGATGTTTAAAGCTATTAATTTCCCTTTGAGTGGATGACCCTGAAAGTGCTGAGAGGGGTAGAATGCCAAGGGAATATGTCCTACTGGAATGTTGCAGCGTTAATGGATGGCATGAATTAGATCTATAGCGATTACTGGAAGAAAGGGGGGAAGTGAGGACGCGAGAAGAAAAAAAACGGAATGGAGTGGGAGTCTCTTGCCACATGCAGCTCCTTGCTGGACGCTACGGCTCATGACCCCCTCCGACCCCGCCGAGTCCCCTGTCTGCGTCATCTGTATTCCGTGGAGGCTCCTCAACGCCCTCCAGAGGTGTAGATGGGGTTGTAGATTACTGATGTTTTCTGTAAATGAAGTGTGCCGCTGACAGGGGGATTTACTATTGTGCCAATAGCAGCCATTTGAAGATAGATCAGAGCCAGCGATCCCTGGGAGTTTGTTGTCGGGTCTCCGTGACAGAGTCGTTTGTTATCTGATGACGACCGACAGCCCAAATCCTTTTAGACGCACCGCCTGCTCAGGGAGAGTCGGGGGTGGGGCAAAGGGGTGTGTAACGTGAGAAGCTATGGCCAAACAAGCAGATGAATCGTGCCTATCGTTTGATTGACAAAGAAAACTCTTTTTTCTTTTGTGTGGAGTAGCAATTAGCGCTGTGGAGGGAAGTGCTTATTTTTCTCCCTAGTTGAACATTTGTACAAAAAGCAAACATGTCTAACTCTGTCTAGTTATCTGACTGTTTCTACCTTTCTTTGATTATTATATATATATTTTTCCAGTGGCATTCTCTGTTCCAGGGGGATGGTCACGCTGGATGAATAACAGGTTGGAGGGCATTACCGCCAGGGTTCGAGTTATGTGGGTGCCAGTGGGAGCTGAGCTCCCATAAGGAGGGGTCTGAGCTCCCATGAAAGCAGTAAAGTCATACATCTGTGGGGGTCGCCAATACAGTGCACCGGCTAAGCTATTTTTTATTTATCTCTGCCACTAACGTTAGAGACCCCCACAAAGCCCAGATTAGAACTCGAACCCTGATGACCCCCTTGTTGAAAATGTGTCAACCACCATTAAGGAAGTTCAAAAAGAGGACATGGAAAGGGTTTAGGCCCACGTGCACAACGCACTTACACACACACACACACACTGATACACGCACTATTTCCAAACCAAAAGTCGCTCTAGCGCGAGACCTGGACGTCTCACAGGCCAGTGCAATGGCATGGAAATGGTAAGGTTGGAGAAAAATAAGGGGGATTACGAGAGGCTGTGTAAATAAATGGGGCACAAACAGAAAAATAGATGGCTTGGGACATCAGATAAGGGAGGGGGGAGGGGGTAAACTGGGGAGATAAAAGTGTAATGAGAGAGAAGACAGATGGAGGTGGGAGGTAAGGAATGAAGGAAAGAGTGAAATGTGGGGATGATGAATGCTGGACCACGAGCAGAGAGGCAAAGGGAGGTCTGTAGATTTTCTAGGGGGTGGTGGGAGGTGACATTCAATCGTTGCCACGGATATAGAGGGAGGGAAATTAATGGGTGGACGTTTGTGGTGTTTTCACGGGGGAGTGAAAGTGTGTGAGTGTTCTTGTGTGTGCCACCCGTTTCCTTGTGTGTACCCTATTGCTGTATACACCTTGGGCCAGCACTTTAAAATGGTTCTTGAGGGAGAATATTTAGATGGAGACATTGAATGAATGCATTTCATCAGTTCTAATTGACTCTCACAGTCAGGGAGCTGTACAGAAAGTATTATTAATTTTCCTTTCAGCCAAACCCTGAGATGTGTGCAGTGGCAGCAGAGGGGCAGCTGTTTGTATTTCGTGTTTATTTCTCTTTACCAAGATTATCTGCAAAGCCTTGACCTGCCCCATTGTGTATACAGCGCCACAGAAGCATAATGGCCCTTGCTGGGAAATGAGATGGAAGAAATCACTTCCGTAGCTTTGACTTCACGCCATTATGAAGAGGGAGCAGGTGTTAACTTGATTATTAAAGTAGCAAGACGGCAACACGTCAACCATTCGATAATTCTTAGTCAAATCCTGGTGATTCTGTTTTGCTCATGAATTTCAGCCCAAATGGACCCAATCTAGCCCGCCAGGCGCCCACGGCCATGCTAACAAAATTCTCTGTCAAAGAGAAGCACATGACAGTCTGGCAAGAATTTCAGACTCAATCTCCAATTCTATGGTTGTCCAGTTACTCAACATTCTAACGGTCCCCGGCAGTGTCTTTTGTGCCTCTTAAACATATCCAACTGAGCCAGGAACTTAAATTCTGCAAGTCTCTCTCTTTCATAAGATGTTATTTAGGTACGGGTGAGCCGCCACAGGGACCCTGAGTTTGTTCCCTGCATACTACTCTTTCTTGTTTATGGTGTGGGTTGTCGTTGCTCTGTGGTAGATTGAAAATCAGGGTCAAGAGTCCAAAAGAATCAAACCAGACAATTCCTGCTGCTTGTTCGAGTGATACAGAGCTACTTGACAAATAGCCAGGTCATTCTTATTGTGGATCAGGAAGGTAACTGGAATATAAGAAGAGTTCATGGTATTCTTGCTTTCCACAACGTAGCCTATAGTTAAACACTTGTTTTACTTACAAAAGGTACCAGTATTACATTACCAGTTCCAATGGGTTGTACACCTGGGCATCAAAGTCAACGCCTCTTTGTTTTCAAATGGACCCGGCTGTCCAAACCGAAATTGATGAAAAGCAAACACGCCATGTTCAAGAAAAAACGTGGCATCCTGAGGCAAGCTCAGACAGGCGGACGTCGACTATGTGACTCGGGAGGAGGAGGAAGAGGAGGAGGAGGAGAAGGAGGAGGACGGGTTCTGAGGCTGATTGGTATTGTCAGCTCTGCTAGCCTTCATGCTCTGATGCCATCAGCAGGGAGACGGACTCTGAAGGGCCCCTCCCCCAGAGAGCTCAGGGCCAGGTCACCAGGATGACGTATCAGGCCCCGGGGAGTAAGTACTCTCCCTACACAGTGACCCGACTTTACCGCACATACCTGCTGCCATACCCTGGGAAATAATAATGCTGTTGTTATCGATGGGTGTGTTGTGTAATGGGTTTCTCTGTGTTGGTGGGTTTATTGTGTGTTTGAATGTGCACTACTGTTTTGTGTGCTCCTGGGTTTTACCTACTGTACGTGTCGTGTTGTTGAAAGTGTTCTTTTTGTTTCACCTACTGTATGTGCTCCTCTAAATCAACTCTGTATTTGTATCGTTGAATGAATCGTTTGAACCACTGCATCAGTCCCTGTCACATGCTTTGTTGACTGTAGTTCAAGTCAGTAGTCTCCAGGGTAAGCTGGCTGACAGGCTGGCTGGCTGGCTGGCTGGCTGGCTGGCTGGCTGGCTAGCTGGCTGGCCGGCTGGCTGTTTGCTTTTTGGCAGCACTGTGTCCGCCTGTGCTGACGAGAAGTGACAGAGAACACCCTGGAAGGCATGCTGCCTCTCGGACAACATGGAAAATAAAACCTGGAGATCCGACGCGCGTGGCACACTGTTCCACCATTTGTCCTCTTCACCCCTTCTTCCCCTCCCCTACCCTCCCCTCCCCTCCCCTCCCCTCCCCGCCAAGACTACCTCTGTCACATTGTGTCGGGCAAAGCACCCGCGCTGAACTTTACAGAAAGCGGAGAGGGTGGAGGGGTTAGTGTTCTACAGAATCAGAGGGGTAGAACAGGACACTGGGGCCCTAAAAAAAGAAAGGGACAGATGGGAGGGCAAGCTTACATACACGTGCGCGCACACACGCACACACACACACACACACACACACACACACACACAGAGAGAGAGAGAGAGAGAGAGATAGTCAGACAGACAGCCAGCCAGACAGCCAGTCAGATAGAGAGCCAGCCAGCCAGCCAGCCAGCCAGGTAGCCAGACAGAGAGAGATGTTTGGGTGAGCCGTCCCAGCCAAGCCACACGCTGTGCCACTCAGGGCTCCTCAGGATCCCCGGGCGTAGGCAAGCTTGTCCCAGTGGGAGAGACACGGGGGAGTGACACAAACAACAATCCCCCCCCTCCCCTCCCCCCCCCACGCCTTGCATAAGACATGACTCTACATGACATGCTCTAACCTTTCCCTATACAGCAAGCCACTCAGACACAAGGCCCTTACGTTTCTGACAAATCCACTGGCCCTGTCTAATCTGTGACTCAGTGAGGCCTGCTGTCCTCGTTTGGGTCCCAGACAGATGGTGCAGCAGAACCAGTGGACAAGACACACACGGCTCACGGCACCATAACCCTCTCCTGACTCCTCAGCCAACGGTGCTCATTCCACATGACATGACGACTTGGTTTGCCAGTCTAATTGCCCATGGCAGAGCATCATGTTGTTCAGTGCAGAAGTCCCCTACACTACCTGCCCACAGCATGCAGCGGGAGGATGAGGTGGGTGGCTTCAGATACCTCCATCTCTTCTCTCCGAGGCTCTGGAGGAGAACCATGGTCCTAGGAGACCCCCCTGCCTCCTCCAACTGGGCCCTTCTCCCCCTCTCTCACATGATGGACTCCTGCTCGGCGACCCTCCCTTCTCCAGCCCACACCCCATGTCCCAGGCCAATTAAAACAACCCGATTAAGCCAATGAGGAGCCCAATCAAAGGTGTAAATCAGGGAGTGGGCTCAGCTGGAGAGGCTGCACAGTGTGGGGATACAATAGCTTGTTACACCATTAAAGTGCAGCACCATAATGTGTACTTGTAAAATGTACTGAAGGCTTGGCTCACTCCCCAGACCGATGAAAAGATGATGTTCTTCTGAGGGTGGTGGTGTTTCCAAGGCAATTCAGGTAATATATTATTTTCAAACTTTGCATTAGGATCCGACTCGCAAAGACGCAATAAAAGACCAATTGCACGGTGAGCAAGGAAACATGAGAAGAAAGCGGGTGGCCATTGTCTCATTGTCGTTTTTATTGTCCTCTTTCAGCACCTTGTGTCAGTGAATTTAGGTTGAGGTTTTGCTGAGAGGAGACAAAAAAAACAAACAATCTAAATGTTACTGTAACTCAGTCACTGGAGAGAAAACAAACAGCTCCAGCTACAGAAAGAAAGCTACTCAGCAGAGAGGGTAGCTGGTGTGCGAGCTCAGCTGCATGTCCTCTCCTCTCGTCTGTCTTAACTACGTCCTCATCTCACTGTTTTCCTCTCTTCCCTCGGGCCAGGTAATTTGCCACGGAGCAAAGTTTCTCTACGAGGAAAGGAGAGCTGATGAATCAGAAGAGAGGATAGACAAGGAGAGGGTGGAGGAAAGAAAAAGCATCTTGCATCTTTCTTGCATAGCTTTCTGTGTGCCAATACATACAACTACAGTATATAGCAGTGGAAAAATGGTAGGAACTGTGCGAGACTTCTGTTTTCTGTAAGAGAGGACCAGAGAGAAGCTAGGAGGTATTGTACTGAGTTCACAGCACCAACAAAGCCAGATGAAATAATATAATATAATATAAATAATACATATAAGAAGACAAAAAATAATATATGTAGGAAAACTAAAAATAATAATAATATATATAGGAGGAGAAAAAAAATATATATAGGAGGACAAAAAATAATATACGTAGGAGGACAAAAATTATTATAATTATAGGAGGACAAAAAATAATATATGTAGAAGGACAAAAAATGATATATGCAGAAGGACAAAAAATAATAATAATATAGGAGTTCAACATATATATAATGACACAACACATCTACAATCGTAGAGGCAGACAGAGGCATTAGGATGGCCCTATATCACCACCTTCCCCCCGCCCCGGTTCCATATAGCACCACCTTCCTCTTGCCCCAGTTCCATATAGCACCACCTTTCTCCAGCCCCGGTTCCATATAGCACCAGCCCCTGTTCCATATAGCACCACCTTTCTCCAGCCCCGGTTCCATATAGCACGAGCCCCGGTTCCATTTAGCACCAGCCCGAGGTCCAGATAGCACCACCTTTCTCCAGCCCCGGGTCCATATAGCACCAGCCCCTGTTCCATATAGCACCAGCCCC
>JAVQIZ010213259.1:0-19559 GCA_036023535.2 Galaxias brevipinnis
AGAGGCAATGTTTTTGGCTTGGAGAAGGTGACTTTATTTGACAAATACAAGACAGACATGACAATCCTGCAGGACCGTCCATTCACACCGTTCCCAAAAAAACTTCTCTCTCCTGTAAAAACTCCTCTCTCCTGCTCCTTCCTTTTATCCCAAACCAAACAGTGTCATACTCCCAGAAAACAAATGCGGTCACCAGGTATTCTCGGGCTACAGATTCCATATGTTGACTTTAGCCATACAGCATAATAAAAACCACATGTGGCGGTTTCCCTGTGCAGTCACAAGGCCCCCTTGTTGTACAGATTGTTTATACTGAATATTCTACAATACCAACAAAATAATAAACAAAAGATCAACAATGAAAAGCTGTTATGTAACTTAACTTATTGTATCTTAATGGTAAAATGGGAACAGACAAAATCAAGAATATACATAGAAAACAGATAGATTTTATTTATATAGATCTTAACATAACAGCTGGAAATTCTTGAAGTTGTAGGCCTTTTTTCCCCATAGAATTCTATCAGTATTTAAACATTAATACATGGACTGAGACAATCACATTTAACCTTCAGAAAGATTAATCTTCTAGAACTGATAGTAATTGTAGGTTGACTGGTTTTGATGTATTTTACACTAGAACAATGTACTTGAAGGTAATTCAGGATTCTTCACCAGCACCAGATCTGTAACACTCCACACTTAGTGATTCAGGATTCTCCAGTTCCAGCTTCACCTCGCCTGAACTGTGGTGGAACAAAAGAGACAGGGAATGCTAGTAGTTTTTTTTATGCGCCTAGACATTTACTCTTCTCATTCATTAAGTTAGAAATAGAAATATTGCCGTTGATTACAGAACTAAATCCTTTCTCTTACTGCACTCTTCAGCAGCGTTCCTGACTTCTGAAAGATGGAGCGTTTCTTAGCAGTCGCTGGCTTAGCTTCAGCAGTGTTCTTAGGGACAGGCTGGGGCTGGGAAAGAGATTGATGTTGGGAGAAGGGCTGTGGTTGGGAGAAGTTTGGGGTATGAGAGAAGGGCTGGCTAGAGTAAGACTGCACTTTTAAGAATGACTCGTCTTTGCTCGCCATGTAAGGTGTAAATGACTGGGTGGGCAGGTAAGGTTGCGTTGGTGTGTAGGACTGGGGCATTGAGGATGATTGAGCTTGTGCAAATGGATTAGTGGAAGGGATAGGTGAGGGAAGGCACTGTGTGTTTAAGTAGGGCTGTGTTTGGGAGTAGGCCTGGGGGAGTTGGATGGACTGGGGTAGAAGGGTGGGCGGAGGTGGGGGTGGGAAGCTCTCGTCCCCACTCTGGTCTTCCACCTCCTGATCAGTTCCGGTGCCCTGCAGCTCGTAGTGCCTCTTTCTCAGCTCGCCAAGATGGACACGCTGCTGTTCCAGTTGATTCTCTAGTTCTAAGACCTTAACCTGGGGGTTAAGACAAAACACACGCTGTAAGAGCAGGCTAAGAACATATGTATAAAACCTAGTTTTTCTACCCTAGCTAGTATCTACATAGACGTATAGCTCAAATAGCACATGCATGTTCAAACATTAGGGTACAGGTGTTACTATCTATCACAATTAATCAGACATATTGAGACAGGATGTAAGGCTGCCAAATCACTCCAGTCTCCGCAAAGAAATTAATGGTGCAAGTGAACCCACCTGTGACTCCATTTCCTCAGTCTTCAGTTTGATTCGTGAGATCCCAGAGAAGTCAATGGGAACTATAGAGAAAATCATCAACTTAGAATGACTTTTAGAATTAGCCCAGGAACTCACAAGATGGAGGGTATTTACTAGGTCTTTCTTTCCCTTTTTCAGGCTTTCCGTCTATCTCTGTCGCTCACCTTTCTCTGTGATCTGCTGCTGGCCGTGCTTGGTGGAGGTTACCACAGCAGCAGCCATGTCATTGACATGGCGCGAGGCGTGCTGCAGGGTGTATAGCTTCTTGTTGTTGCGGTCAGCTTTCACCTGAAGAGATTTGACAAAATAGAATGTTTTGGATATCTGATAAGGTACTGCATGTGAGTGAATCAAAAGTGTAGATTAAACTCCAAATGAATGTGGCCATAATAAATCATGTAAATAATTGTTTTTTAAGAAGATCATTTTAGGTTGGTTGTGACCTTGGAGGCAGCAACCAGCTGGGCCGTGCTGGCAGCAATTTCATGAGAACAGACGATGAGCTCCTCATATTTGCCCTGATCAGTTACAACTCGGTCAGCTGAATCCCTTGCAGGATAAGACACACATGATAAGATTTGATTGAATTAAATCAGATTTTCCATTGACATTTCAAAAGCCAGGTATGCTTTTAAAAACACAGTTTGTGAAATAGAACTAACTGAAATGTGGGACTGATTGTTGTAATTGTTCCCATTGCAATAGTAATAGAGTTAGTCGTGTTTGGATTATTTGAAGTTGGAAACTGTGTATTGACAGAGAGATAAAACCCCTACGAGGTACACCTGTTACTTGAAAGGATCCATGTTGTTTTTATTGACGTTGTCATTGTCTACCGTACATGTAGCATCACAAATTCTGCTATGTCTTTATCATTACTAGGCAAATTCATTGTCATGTTAGGCAACACAAATCATTTGTATCATCTGTTCCTGTATTAAATATTGCTTTAAGTTTTAACATATCGCAGGTGTAGTCACTCAGTTTGAATGTTCAATTATATGAACCCCTGTTGTGCACCTACAGCATTACAGTGGCTCCCCAGCCCACAGCCTTTGATGCAGAGATGAGTCCCTCCGTCCAGCGGGAGTTCTTTGCATAGAACTCTTTTACAGATGCTACCCCCTGTGGAGAGAGGGGCAATCTAAAAACCTTTCTGTGATTACAACCATAGGTTACCATCCTAATATTGGTGATATGTCACAGCAACATACCCTGCCTCCTTCCACAATGTCCTTTTGCAAGTCGGTGGCAGCTGTCACTAGCATATGAATGGCCTGAAGAGGGGGGGGGGGGACACAGAATATTTTGCTTTCATTTGTTATTGTCATATCTGTTGTGCTTTGGCAATGTAAATTGTATAAGCTGTGAGAGAGAGCGAGTGAGAGCCAAAGAGAGAGAGAGAGAGAGAGGGCGCGAGATCAAAGTAATGTCCACATGAATGCCAGGACCCAAGGTTTCCCAGCAGAACATTGACCAGAGCATCACACTAACTCTACCAGCTTGCCTTCAGCCCACAGGGCATCCTTGTGCGGGTCTGTAGCTATGCAGTCCCATACGCAGCAAGCATATGCGATGCAATGTGTGTTCTGACAACTCTCTATCATAGCCAGCATTAACTTTTCCAGCAAATTGTGCCAAGGTAGCTCTTCTGGGGGGATCGGGCCAGTCGCCCATCAATGAGTCTTGGGCAACCATGACCCTGACGCCCATTCACCGGTTATTCTTCCTTGGACCACTTTTGGTAGGTACTAACCACTGCATAGCCAGAACAGCCCACAAGACCTGCTGTTTTGGAGGTGCTCTGATCCACTCATCTAGCCATCTCAATTTGGCCCTTGTCAAAGTGGCTCAGATCCTTATGTTTGCCAATTTTTCCGGCTTCTAAAACATCAACTTCAAAAACAAAGTGTTCCCTTGCTACTTAATACATCCCACCCCTTGTCAGGTGCCTTTTTTTCCAAGAGGATCGTGATCTGTATATCATCACTAACTAGGATCATTGCCTTAAAAAAAACTGACTTACTTTAGTATTTAAAATAAATATGCAAAGAAAGTGGGTACTTACTTTCATCAAGTCTGAACAGGAGCCAATGATGCTGCAAGGATCAAAAGAGACAATGATAGACTAGTTTAGGATGGAGAAAGTTGCAATAAATACTGATTGCCTCCTCCTGGATGATAAAAACTCTTAAGTAACCTGTCCAATCCCGCATATAATAGAATGTTTTTTGTCTGTTGTTCTCGCCGTTCGTGTCAGTGCCTTTTGCCATTTTTGCTTTAGAAAAGCGATACATACATAAAATATATTATTTAATTTAGAAACAAAGGACAAAGGACAGACAAACCACATTCTATCTGAAATTACCCTTTCAATATCCTCTACATTAAAATGTAAATGTCAAATCATATAGATTTTTCCCACACACCTCTGGTTGACCTCCAGCTTGATTCCTGATGTGTCTTTTCTGGCCTGATTCAGGATCTCCTAAGAAATAAAACCAAAAACCCTGTTACTACTTAACTGTATCCACATGCTTCAAAGAGTCTATATATATATATTGACCCTTACATCCATGCGCAGAACCGCCTCCTCTATAGCTGTAGATGTGGCCATCATCTCTTTGTCCACCATGTCTCCTAGTTCCTCCTGTAAAACATCCTGGCCTTTGGGACGCAGCTCCTTCACCAGAAACACACATACATCACAGTCTATACTGCCTTCGGACAATGTAGTCTTTCAAATATGTATCCTAAAGATCTGCTTTTATAGACAACTCCTGATTTTCTGACCTGTCCCAAAGTAAGGATGCGTTGAACTGTGTAGCGAATAGCGGCAGGGTCGGCTCTCTGGAGGGTGGCCTGGAGCTTGAGGTCCTTCAGAAACTGGAGACAGTAGGTGGCACAGTCTCGACAGCTGTCTGCTAGACCTGGAAGAGGATGGAAACAGGGGGTAGTGTGTATATGATTGAGAGCGTATAAGCCTGTGTCTGTCAGTTTGTGTATGTGGTGTGTTTCTGTGTGTCTTACTGTCGGCCTGGTCAATGAGAGCAGTGTGTGAGGTAGCTGCTCCGTTGACAATGGTATCAGCAGCCAGGTGTGAGAACTGAGTGACTGCTCTTAGCAAGCCACTGGCATCTGGAAAGAGGGTATAGTGGCTTAGTAACCCAAAAATATCAAAAGGTGCTTTCATCCGGTAGCCGTTGCCCAAGCTAGAGCGGAGTTAAAGACACACAATCCCAAGTATGTAACAGTTACGAACACAGAAATCCAAGGTTGTCATTTAAATAAAAAAAGCATTTTCTTATTCATGCACGTTAAACAAAGTCTTCTCTGTGGCACTTCAAAACAGTAATTAAGGTACATGGAGTTTACTCTCAAGTTATCTGACTCTTTTGAGGTCAAAAAGCTGTTCCGCTACCCCATCTAACTAGGATTCTCTCTAGCTTGCAAGTGCCGCACCTTTCCATTTAAATAGGCACCTCCCCTTACAGATGCGGATTCGGTGAAATCGGCAGCACAGTGGATCAGTGAATAGCACTGTTGCCCCACAGCAAGAAGGTCCTGGGTTAAAACCCCACCTGACCCTAGGGCCTTTGTGTGGAGTTTGCATGTTCTCCCCGTGTTCGTGTGGGTTTCCTGCGGGTACTCCGGTTTCCTCCCACCTTCAAAAAACATGCTCCATCCTCCTAACAGTGCCTTTACCAGTCACTGCCAATTCAACCGGAGTCGGTATGTGTGTCCTATGTGTGGTGAGCAAGTCTGAACGCAAATTGGCTGCCGTTGTATCACTCAGACTGAGTGTTTGTGTTTGATAGCTGTTGGTCTATTCATTGTCCGTTCTGTGTAATTAATTGGCAACCAATTTGTGTAAAGAGTCTTGAGAAAAATTTAAATTTAATATCCAAATTTGTACCTCCATAATCACTAATAACCAATTATAATTTCGTAATTCACATAATAATCTCATATTTCATCAATCACATTTCTGATTTTCTTTTTACATTTCCTATACTTGGTAACGTCAAAACTAATTCTAGCTTATAATGGCTCCAACAAAGGGGAAGAGAGATCACTATCTGGATGTATAAATGCTTTTAACCACTTTAATAACACACAAAAACAAACACACACCTTCACTCCAAAACGAATACGCTGATACTTATGATACGTGCACTATGACAAACCAACAGGCTAATCGGAAAAACACAGACACACACGTCCTCACCATTCATATTGTCTAAGTAGACCATGTGGCTGTGCTGCATCTTGTCTAAGGAGCCCAGTGTGACTTCAGCTCTGTTCACCAGGTAGTCTGAAAGGCAGCAAATTTGTGAATATGAAAATTGTACCAAAAGATGACTTGAAGACTTGAAAGAATGACACTAACAAGTAACAAACAACAGACAAAATGACTAAAAAATTAGCGCCATACATAACATTTTTTAATAAATAAACAAATGAATGCCAGAATTAACTGAGGTATGTTTGTAAGAAGGACTTTCTCTTACCAGGGGAGCTGGTGCAGCGGACGTGGATGGGGTCGTCAAGTTTCGCCACAGCGTCCAGTACAATGCCCTCAGCCTCTACCACCGCACACTGCAGCAGACAGAACTGTTCCTCTTGCAGCTTCTGTCTCAGTTCCTCTGCACGGCATACCTGCAGGACCGTACATACATGGCACTTTACAGCACATGCAAACACACTTGGTTCCAACACATTTTCTTCTACACAAATGCTCATCACGTTAAGAGTCAGAACACATTTGAGTCTTAAACTAGATAACAACAAAGCATAGCTCCACCTGTTGCTGGAGCTGAGTCTTCAGATTGTCCAGCTCTCTGCTGTTTCTATCTCTGTCCTGGTTCAGCGAGCTTTGCTGCATCTGGGCCTGCTGCCGTAAGGAGGAGAGCTCGGCTTCCTGCTCCCGGGCTGATCGCAGCATCACGTCCCTCTCAGCCTGCAGTCCTGCTAGAGTACCACTTAACTGGGAACCAGTTTGGAGAAGACAGACAAAAACATAATTATCATTATTTTCATCACCATAGTCCTAATCATCAGCATCCTTACTGTTGTCACTTGCTTGGACTTGGTTCAGTTGAACCAACAATTAGGAAGTTAAAGAAAAAAGTTCTTACCATCTCTTGGTTCTGCATAGCACTATTGGCTTGTGACACCTCTGCCCGCCTTCGGTCCAACTCACGCCTCAGTAGCTCAATCTCCAGTTTTTGCTCTGCGTTAATGGAAAGCTAGATCCACACAAAACACAGCTGTAAGCTGTAAGTCTACCATACTATATGTCCGCTCAGCGGTGTATATCTTTGTGTGTGTGTGCGGATGAGGGGGGGAGCTTTGTACGTGACTGTACATATGAGCTTAAAATTTAGGTATTGTGTATGTCTGAGACCATACCTGTTGCTGTAGCTGTGCCCGCAGCGTTTCGAGCTCTCTATTATACCTCTGCGTGTCCTGGTCATGCAAACTCTGCTGCATCTGGACCTGCTGCCGTAAGGAGGAGAGCTCGGCTTCCTGTTCCCGGGATGAACGCAGCAGCACCTCCCGCTCAGCCTGCAGCCCTGCTAGGGTACCACTCAACTGGGAACCCTCCTGTGGTGAGAGAACGACAGGAATACGCACACAGAGTGAAAGAAAGAGACGTACCGATAATAAAACAGTTTGTGTGTTACTGCTAATTTGTGTCGTTTATGGAGACCCTGCACCATCCCTCTGTGTTTGTGTGTGTGTGCACTTGTAAATCTGTGCGAGTACAGATGGTTGGGAACATTGTCTTTACCCCCTCTCTGGTGCAGGGACACAGAGTTGGGAGAAAGCTTTGGTAAACTTGCTTAACTTAGGGTTAGGGTTAGAGTCTTAGAACTAAATTCTAATGATGAACATAAAAAGCTTAAATGCCCTACGTATGCCCTGTTGTAGGTTTCTCCTCCCCTTTTCATCCAGATGATCGACTTACAGTTTCTTTATTGCCCAGAGCACTGTGGACGTGTGCAAGCTCTGCTGTCTTCTCCTGAAGCTCCCTTTTTACACGCTCAATCTCAAGCCTCTGATTCTCTCCCTGCCAAGGAATAAAAGAAGGTTAGCAGGACACAAGGCCCACAGCCATGTCATATTTGTCAGCGCCTAGTAAAAAGTTGAACGTTATACGGGGAGGTTCTCCTACCACGAGTAGGTTCTCTTGTCGAAGCAGTTCCAAATCGTTGGCCATTTGTTGTCTAGACCTGAGAAGCTCATCCAGACTGTGTTGCGTGTTGGAATGCACCCTCACTGTGTCTGCATTCTATATAGAATAGGTAGAGAATAGACACTATGTAAAGGGACAGCTGGAAGATTGGAGTTCCCCCAAAACTATTCTAGTCCACTGTACCTTCTTCAGGAGCTCAGCGTGGCTGGTGACTAGTTCTGCATGCCTCTCTTTGAGCTGGCAGAAACGGACCTCTGCTGCCTGGGCTCGATCTGTGTTTCAACAGGGCACCACGGAGAAGATGTGGAACTGTTTACTATGCACAGACATGTCCTTCACATTTATCAATCTCAATGGAGACTATGACCTGGAAGTCAACATTAAGAGCAGGAAGATCATTAAAGGCCTTGCCACTAAACCTCTTTCATAACATATTATATATGTTTATCTGTCAAAGAATGATCTGAATGTGTATGCATGAGCAGGTGTATACTATCAGCGTCCTGGAAGCCGGCTTGTGCCCCGGAGTTGGCAGCGTTGGAGCTGCGGAGCGCCTGCACCTCCATTCGCAGGTGTTCGTTGTCCACCAGGGCCATCTGTTTGTGGGTGCGCTGCTCCTCAAGCTCAGCCTCTAGACAGTTGACCTGGGACTTCAACTGGGTCACACACCTCTGGGCCTGCACCAGAGAGAGGAAGAGGGGGTAACGACAATGTTCCCAACCATCTGTACTCACACAGATTGCACACACACACACACACACACACACACACACACACACGGTGCAGGGTCTCCATAAACGACACAAATTAGCAGTAACACACAAACAGTTTTATTATCAGTACGTCTCTTTCTTTCGCAATCACCCACACACACAAAAACGAGCAAACACACACAATCGATCAGCTAGTACCTCTGTTTTAATGAGCTGAAGCTCTGGCTTAATGACCTCCAGCTCCTTCCTCATAGTGTTCATCTCTGTCTCCTTCTGGTCCAGCCCAGGAACTCCCATGTGGCTGGGCAGGTAGTACTGTCACAGAAAACCGCACACAGTTAGAGTCACACTTCAAGTGATTGGAAGGCCACAGATCTTGGTATTGCATAACACCCAAACTATTTTGATACAGTAACTAGCCATGCACCCATAATTGTATAAGTATAACAGCATCTTCAGTAACTTGTGGCATTTGCGGGGCTTCACTGTACTCCGTCTGTGGTTCTGCTTCATCCTCCTCTGGGGGTTCTTGATTGGGCATCACCACAACCGGTTTGATGTATTCTCCCAGGGCAGACGCACGAAGAAAGTTGGGAGGAGACTGGACATGCATGCATCAGTTATTCCTTCAATAACAAACCTTTTTCCTGTTCTGCCCCTAAATGCACATGGTGATTTTGATGTATATTGTTCTCTGAAATGCATAGTTATAACTTACATCTGGAAGATCCGGAACCTGGATGACTAGCTTAAAGAACTCCATCTCTCTGGCTCGGTCAAAGAACTGGGTGAGACTGACAGAGACAGCAGAAAGAACTGATGATATTCCCTACATTTCTCGCTTTAAAATTAATAACTTGTTAATGAAGAATTACCTTTTTCAAAACAATAAATTAAAATCTCAGTTTCTAGTCCACATCAGATTTGAATTTCTTATTCAATAAAGCAAGTTGCACGTTTTGGCACGTGTGCAAAAGAGTAAGTAAAACATTCTACAATTTGCACAATAACTACATGCACATGGCTTACTGATCAAAACTGATGAGTTGATTCTCAGTGAAATTGTCATTCTCTTCACAACTTCAAACATTCTTTCAGTCAGACATACAGTACATGTATATTCCACAAATAATGATCGGTGATGTCTGCTAAATTTGCTAATTTTCAGTTCACTATGTGACTTTACTTGTAAGACATTTGTAAACGTGGGCACGCAAATGTACATTTTCTTTTTACATGTAACACATGGCTACAAAAATAAATTACACTAATGGTATATAAAATAACTAGGTTTAATTAAATGTTTTGGCTGAGTTACTCGATTTTGCAGACGTACAATAGAGTTGTGATGTCCCATGAAACAGTAGTGACAACTGAACTTAGTTAAGAGAAAGTTAAGACTGCTTCAAAAATGTGCAAAGCAATAAAGGAAAAGTGTACTCCTGAATGTGTACTCTATGTAATGGTTAACTATAAAATGTTAGTTTGATGCAATGTACCTGTTGAACAAATCACGGAAGCGTTCGCGATGTCCAAGGAGGGAGTCTGGGGCTACACCTAAGATAGATACAGTGGATAGATAGAAAGATAGATACAGTAGACAGACAAGACATTTTGAGTTTGTTTGTATATATATTTGCTTCTTACGGCTGTGTAGTTTAAACAGCAGTCGGACTGAGAAGTGGTAGAGAAAGCTGCAGTCCAGTATAACCGGTATAAGAGGTGCCAGACGACACTGCCCAGCTGGTGTGTTAGACTTGGCACCATTGGCATCCAACTGGCGCAGCACTGAAAAGAGATGAGCATAGATGTGACTAGCAAGGTATAAGAACAAATTGAAACAGCTTATTGAAATGGATGCACAGATATGACTCTGAGCGTCTACTAAAGAAGGTTGCTAGTCTCTGAACACACCTGTCTCAGCCATCTTCAGTCCAGCATCCAAATAATCCAGAAGTTCCTGAGTCACATCAAAGCTATGATGGAATTGGCTTATTAGACCACACAGATTGTTTTAAAGGAACATGCTGTGCTTCCAAAAAGCGATTCCAGAGGAAACAAGTGAAACTTACAGTTTGTTGATGTCACATCCTGCTTCTCGCTCTAGGATCTCATCAGTGACTTCCAAATTACCTGGGATTCCCTTGTGCTGTCAAGGGAACAGTGTACCTTTATCAATTCATGAATGGTTCAAGTCACTAAATAATTTGGGGTCAAAAAAACTAAACATGCTGTCCAACCAATTCCCAAAAGATCTGAGACTCGCTCCAAGCCTGACTACTAGTAAATCCATTTTAAAAACAGTTTTCAATAGTTTTTTGCTGAATTTGTCTTCATAGGAATATTGTTTCACTTATTGCAATTGTATTTATCTATTTGTATTTTATTTCTTACTTTGTACATGTATGCTTGTCTTATTTAAAGCAAACTGAAGTGCCGATGTGCATGAAATTGTTATACAAAAACATTTGACTTGACTGACTTATTATTATAGATTTTCTCAATTGCTTTGGCTCAATTCGCTGCCACGATTAGTTGACATAATCGATGACGTCGACACTGAAAATGTTTAAATAAAAATATGAAAAAATTGAAAATAAAAAAACGATTGTCCAAGGCTGAGGGAATAATAAAGATCAGTTTATTTGTTATGCCACAAAAAAATACCAACGCAATGTCCCATAAGATAGCTGTGACAATTGCAAAGACTGTTTCAAGAAATAAGCTAAAGCAATTGAGAAAAATTTTAAAAATACACTGTCAAAAGGGCCAGAATCAAAATCACGTTTCACATTTTTCTAAGAATTTGAAATGACTCATTCACAATAGTTTTACCTTCACGTGAAATTCCATTTTAAGGCAGAGGAATTTGGCAGACAAGGCCACAATGTGACCATATCGATCATGGAGGTTCCCCTAAAACAACAAATATGTGTTAAAGCCCCCTCAAGAGAAAAATCAAGTTAACGTTTTTAACATGTCCTTGTGGTGTTTTTCATGTTCTACAAGACATATCAGGAGCTAAATAAATAGCCCACGCCATGGTTGAGCATTTCTGCTTTGCAACTGCAAGGACAGTCTCAAAACTGGAGAGTTCAGACAAGCCAGATTTGTGATATCAAATTTTTAAGTAACCAATCACGTTCATGGGCGGGGTGATTCTACATATCATTATGTGCACCTGCTTCATTCAGCATTGCTATACAGAGGAGAAGGGGGATGGGAGCTTTGTAGGTATTCAATTAGAGGGGGGTGGGGCGACTCCGATCCAGGAAATTTTAATTAGGCGGAAGGAGAAGATAGATTTTTTTGGGATTTTAACAAGGTAATTGAACGTACTTTGCAGAGAAAAATATAACCGACATGATTTATACTTTTAAGCATAATATTTTAAATGTATAAAATGACTGGAGGTGGACTAAAGAGTCTTATGAACCTATTTCACTTCTGCCAATAGGGGCAGCCCTTTGCTTCGTTCATTGCCATTCGTTTGGATAAATTGACAAGACCGAATGGGAACAATGTTTCACTGCTCTTCCTACTTCCGAGTGATGGGCGTTCCAGGGGATGACATCACCCGAGCCTAGCCGAGTCCTTCTGATACCCCTTTTTCCACCAAGGAAGTTACAGGACTGGTTCGGAGCCAGAGCCAAATCTTGAACGCGTTCTTCGCTTTTCCACTGCCAAAGAGCCGGCTCTCGGCCAGAAAAACGGGTTCCAAGCTGGCCGCAACCCTTAGCTGATCTAAGACCAAGCACTACTTTTAGTCCTGCCTTTAATACATTTTGATTGGCCAGCTGACAAAGAAGTGACATTGATGAGCCCTGCACTTTGGAAAATGTTCAACTATTTTCCACATCAGATAGGCTACATGACACACTCTGCCAAAAATGTAAAAGTGCAAGGGGGCGCCGCTTTGAAAAAGGAGCATGCCAGGTACGTCTTTAAATAAGTAAAGAACGGGGAAGAGGCACTGGAAGTTGAAAAAGCGATTTCAGTTGACACCGCCGCTAGTCCGCCATTGCTCTTGTGCGTTGTAGTTGAGGCTTGCGTTGCTGCGAAAGCAGAGAGGTATACTGATGTATATAATGACGTAATGACGTGGCTCTCTAGCCTGTGGAATAGCAAACTGTTCTAGTTAGCTGGCTCTAGCAACGGCACAAAACTGGCTCTAGGCTCGTGTTGTTGGAAAAGGGGTATGAGTGCTTTGCCTGCTAGCAACAGGGAGCATATGCAACCGGGTTGAACGCGACCTACACCGTTGACACTGAACGGAGAAGTGCTGCATGTACTGTGGGGCCTCTGGCCATTTCAGGAGTTCCTGTCCTCCCCTGTCGGGAAACAACAGGGATCATCCAGTGACAGTGAACCTGTGACGAGTCTAGCCATTGTTTTCCAGCCTGCATTACCTCGCAGTAGCTTGTCCACCACTCTACATTGGGATGGAATGGAATGGAAAATACTTGTAATATTAGTAATTGTAGTATCATCATTTGGCAATCAAACAATATTAAAGAAACTAAAATATAAATTAGAAATCCAGTAATGAAATACACACACAATAAAACAAAACTATAAAAAAAAGGGAAAATTCAAGTTCAGATTAAGTAAAAAAGAAATATTTTAATTCAATTCAGATCAGGTAAAAAGGAGGATATACATAACAGATACCTATAGAAATAGTTACAAAAGCATTTATAACCATCAGTTGCATCATTGCTCTGCATGATTTAACTCTTTGAATTTAGAAATTGAATTGCAATAGGTAAAAACAATTTCCTAAATTCACTAGGACTTCATGTATGGGATGTTTTCTATTACTCAAAATTGTCTGCACCTTTTTTCCTATACCATCAGTAAAGATAACTCCAAGCCCTTCCAGTTTAAGACCAATTACAGTTGGCTTTAACAATTTTACTTAGTCTACGACTACGATCCTTAGTAATGTTAGAAGTGAGACAAACTAATAAGTGACAACGCTATACCAACACCCTCATCGCCCTAGTGGATTCCGTGGCTATGGGAAACTTTTTGGATATTTGATTGGCAAATAAGTTGAACACACCTTCCACTGAGTTAACTCATCTGGTGTGTATCTCTGGATTAGATGGCAAACCTCTGGGGTCGGGGAAAAAACTCAAGACTATGGTGCTGTTATGGTTCCTAATTTGCAATCACAAATGCACTATTGGAGTTTCTCCTAATTCATTCTCCAGAGACCACTTAGGTTACCCATGGCTAGTTCTTCATAATCTCCAGTTTGATTGGCCTACAGGCACATGCTTGACTTGGGGCTCCACTCACCACTCTATCTGTCTTGCTACTGTATCACATGTGACTTGGTTTAAGTAAGCAATCAGACTTTCTTGAGATATCTCCAGTCCCCCTCAAAACTCTGACCTTCATGACGTTTTTAGCAAACCCAAGCAGTGTTTCAGGCCATGATTAATGACACTCTTCTGGACATAATGAACCATTTTGTACTTGTCTATGTCTTCATGTTTCCACCGTTTCCTTTTTGGGCTACATAATCTCCCATGACTCCATCCGCATGGATCTACTGAAGACCCAGGTGTTTCAGAGATTGACCTCCGCTCACATCGGCTAAACAGGTCCAGCGATTTTTAGGCTTTCCCTCCCTAGTCTGGACTGATCATAAGAAATTGGAGGGCCAAGAGGCTGAACTCAAGACAAGCTAGGTGGGCCCTAATCTTTAACCATTTTGATTTCACTCTCCTATCACTCAGGCTCCAAGAGCTCTAAACAGGACTCGACCATTTGAACCTCCTCGTCTCAACAAGACTCCTGACACCATTTTCAAAGGTCATGGCACTGGTAAAGTTGGACATTGAGGCCACCGTGCCAGAGGCGGACCCTAAAGAGCTTCCTCTGGCCCAACTCTTCATACCACTTTCTGTCCGTGCAAAGTACTCCAATGGGACCACAGTTCCTCCTTTACCAACCACCCAGGAATCACCCGCACCATGGAGTTCCTAAAGCGATGGTTCTTGTGGTCCACCATAGAGAACGATGTAAGATCTCTGGTGGTAACCTGTTCCACCTGCGCTCAAGACCAGAGTCCATGGCATCAACCCCTGGGGTTACTGCATTCTCTGACTGTCCTTGTCCCTGGTCCCATCTTTCTCTGGACTTAGGACACAGTGATTTTAGTTGTAGTCAAAAGATCTAAGGCCTGCCATTTTGTTCCTCTGCCCAAACTCCTGTCAGTGCCTGAAACAGATGAATTTCTGTTTTTCGCCTCAATGGGCAATTCTAGGATGTTGTGTTGTATTGAGGGCCTCAGTTCTCATCTTGGTTTTGGAAGGCCTTCTGCAAGCTGATTGGGGCTTCGGCCAGCCTTTCCTCAGGGTTCCACCCTCAGTCTAATGTTCAAGCAAAGTGGGTCAGTCAAGATCTCGAGACCGACCTGTGATATATCTCACGGCCTCTAAACCTTTTTCCCGGCATCTGCAGAGTCTTGTGTGGTCCAAATACGCTCACAACCTGCTGCAGCACTCCTGTACCGGTGTGACTCCTTAAGCAGCACCGTCACTAAAGGGGTGCGAACCTCACCGGGTGACACCAACAGAGGGTGACACCATCAGAGGGTGACACCAAAATGGCATTGTATGTAAAAAACGTTTGCAGTTTTTCCTGCAGAAATGTTTCATTTTTACAAAAAATATCCCTGTAATTAGTAACCTTTGTTTAACATGTAGCCTACTGTCTGTCTTAATATACCATACCTACAAGGTTAAAACTATGTTATTTATTTTCTAAACCTCATCAAGTGGTTTTGTCTGCACACACTCCATCTGCATATCACTGGCAGTTACGTAAAAAATCTGAAATGATCTGTACCAGGCGAGCTACAAACCCGCTACCTGTGGCACACTATTAGGGTGCTCTGTATTTTGAGTTAACAACCTGTAAGAAAATGTGTCATGTCAGACAGCGTTTTATATGTTTGGATGGACGGTCCAGCACATCTAATAATTATAGTTATAGCCATATAAGATAACAAAAAAGGAGATATGGATCCTTGTGTAATGTTTATATGTTCCCGGAAGAGTGGAGCTCCCTCAGGTGTAATGGATAGTTTAGCACCGCATTGTGTATATTTTGCAATATTAAAACTCACCCAGAGAATGCCCATGTCTTTGACATTGCGGCAAAATCTATGAGAATCTCTGACAGCCTGATAAAGAAAAAAAAAGGATCAGCACCTTACAGAAGCACTATGAAGGTTAAAATTAGGATTGACCTGGCAATGTATTATTTGGGCAGAGCCTTTACATTTGAGTGTCCATCACGGAGCACTTTGTGGAGGATGTTGCAAAACTTCCAGCTGATCAGGGCATTGCTTGACAATGGCAGGTTGATAGTGTATGACCAGAAGGTAGTGGCCCCAGCCTCCTTATAAGTCCCCACAATGATGTCTGTCCAAATCAAGGAAACAGACATAGACAAGCCTGCAAATACCTCACTACTATGTAAATGATTACTTAATACTTACAAGTTGGGATCTTTGAAGAGTATGACTAAATCTGTGATTCATAGACACAAGCAAATACTGTGAAGCACAGTACCCTTTTCTTACTATTAGCAGTTTATTTGATTAGAATATGTCTCTTACATCATGTCTACATACCATAACTCAAATGAGGAAAGTGAAAAGGATACTGCGCACATATTTCTCCTTCAGTGGAGTTTCACTTGAGGTGACACTTTTGCTGATATTGTGGCGCTAAGAGAAAATCAGAGTGAAGAAAAGAGAATATCAACATCTTATGTAAGCCTATCTTGGTATCTAAACTGACAAAAGATATTTTTGTTTAACCAATAAACTTCTGTTAATTTTGTAAAAAAGTCTCAATTCCACTTAATTTTGAGCCGGTAGGTCAACAAGGAAGAGCATATTCAAAGTAGGAGGCTTAGATCCTTCTGTGTCAAACTTACCACCAAAAAGACACACGTTTACCATAGCCAAGTATGACCAATCCTTCCTTGCATGCCACAAGAAAGCAATTGTTTTTTTTAACCTGTAGTCATAACGTTAAAGACATACAGTAAAACAAACTACTAAACAAGTAATTTAGGCTACTAGGCTAGTCATACAATTAGTATGTTCAGCAAAAGAAGGGTTAACAATTTGGGGGCACTACTCCACAATAGTACGATATAGACTACTGGGTATATAGGATAATAACAATTCTAATGTACGCCGATCCCTGGGACGTTTTGAACCACACAGTAAGTCATTTCAGATTTCACTCGTTAGTGCAATTCCTACAATAGCGTAACTGCTTGAAGTTGTTATGTCAACAATTAAACACACAATCACTTTAAAAAAAAAAAGATTGGCCTACCTGTTGCTTGGAAAATTGTTCTTTCTCTGCGGCTATAACTTTTTCCGTCTTATTGTCAGTTTTGTTCTTCGTTTTACTCATCTTTGCACAGCAGTACTCTCACAAACAATTAAGACGACACTGAGCGTAGTTGCAGGCCCTGTCATGAACCTGAACGCTCTCAAAGAGCGTGGGAGGCGCCCATATCTCAGTGCGAGTTCTCGCTAATTGGTCATGCACATTTTTTAACAATGTAACAAAGATCACATGTCTTTCATAAATAGACTACTAGTCCTATGATTTATTTTTATCTGAGTTAAGTTATAGGCCTAGTAATAAATAATTATCCAGTGTCATTACGATGAACTAATCATCAACGTCCCATCTTCAAAAGCTGATGCTAAGGAAATTACCACCCACTTTATAATAGTTGGGAAATGGAATGGTATTCGAAAAAACCGTCAGTGCCTCTGTGTATTTGAACGCCGGCAGCATTGAACTTCAATGTCTCAGGCATGATTGTTTTTTTTTGTACAATAGATAAATGTAACAGGTATACATTAAAACATTTACAAATAAATAGCAGGAGGTAGGAATTCAAGTGCCTTTTCCAGACAGTTTAACTAAGTTATCGGGCTGGTTTCAGGCAGTTAAACTGGATTGACAACAACAAAGACAGCTCAATACCCAGCATGACTGGTTTAGCCAATCTACAGTGCTACAAAATGTGAACTCTTTGGGCAGTAAAAATACCCATCTACCATCAAATATCTACCACCACGATAAACATTTTAAAATTGTACAGAATTACATTTAAAACATAAAAAACATAATGAATTTCATACGTTTTTAAAACACAAAATAAAAGTCACTGCTTGGTTTCAGGAGAGGTAGTAACACTCATTCACAACCATACAGCATAGTCACTAGCTGAGAAAAAGAGACAATAAATTCACGTCTTCTTCCACTCCACATGTCATACTGAGAGACATATTGCGGGAAAACATTCACTTCTATAGTTAAACTTTGCTGGTTTAAATGCCAATTACTGGCCACCAGGTAATGTTGACACCTAATGCTGACAACCCCCATGTGGAATTTCACAGCTCTGTAGGTGAAAAAATGGACATATTGGTCTTAATACACCTCTAAATATAAACACCCTTGAGTTATTCCACACCCTTTAGCTGTCCCACTTTAAACCATGGACCAATAGAAACAAGGAAAGTTTTTAGAGGGGTGTAAAAGTATTATTTCCATTGTAAACAGATCCATTTGGATAAATCTATTTAGAGTAGAACTGGGGTGGGCAAGAAGGCTGGTGGTGGTGGAAGGATACCCTGACCCCACTGTCTTGATTAACGATGAAGCTGACCTCACCACCATCATCGTTTGGAGAGGGGCCAATGTTGCTGCTGTCCAAACTAGCTACAAAGGGTGGTTGACATATAAGCCGGGGAAAAGGTTTATTTCTTAAACTTCAAGTATTAGGCATGAAAATTGAGAGTTGTGTTGTACTAACTCTTAGATTTCCAAAAATATATGTGGTATTTTATATTTTATATTGGAATCTGAATTTATTCACCAATTTGTTGTATTAGTGTCTAAAATTGTCATATGGTGTGACATGAAAGTTTTTGTTTATAAAGTGAAAATGGGGTATACTTTTCTGAAGTAACTCACTTTATCTTAATAGCTTATCATTACTATCTTGAGATTCAGCATTTCCTTGTGCAAATTCATTACATTTCTTAATATTTTTTAATCATCGTGCAAAGTAAGACATCTGTCCTCAATCTTTCGATATATTTTAGATTCATTCTAACAAACCCTGTTAAAATCTAACAATTTGCTTGTGACTCTTGCTGATACTATTTTCCGTGTGTTCCATTTTTCTGATCTAGCACTAAACAAACCTTTTTATTGTCCCAATTCCGAATGTCACACCAAATGATATAGTGTCACACCATAGGATGAACCACACCACACCACAATTTACCAATGCAAAAATGTGTATAATATGCATTTAACATTCAACAACAAAAACCGTTCAAGAAAAGTCACACAAAAGTGTAGAACATTGTGCCACTAAACACTGTATAGCGCTGGGTATCACAGTAAAGAACCATTTTTCAAGCGAGGAACACATTAAAATAAGTATAGTGTCACTTGTCTGGTAAGTATTGTTTACATTCAAGTCTGCTGAATATTAACTACAGGTAAGTAAATCAGTTGTATCAGTTTCTGCTTTCATAAACATTCATTTAAAACATCAGTTTAATAAGATCATTCTGGTTCCATGCTATGTAAAACAAAGTGTTAAAAAGGACAAACATACATTAGGCATACATTTAAATTTCAATACAGACAGGATAGGATGTTCTGATATCCATTATGCCATACTCCAAGATGAGCACTTCAAAAGCCAATATTTTAGAATGGACTTGGGTTGAGAGCAGATATGTCATTGGGGTTTTCAAGTGGACACCTTCCATCCCGGATCTTTCGTTAATTTGAGCCCACGACACCTCCAGAAGGCTTAACGGTGAGCAATGATATCTCAGAGCCAACCCCAATCCGCTCTCAGCATGGCCAGATTTAAAAAAAAAA
>JAVQIZ010213261.1:0-11130 GCA_036023535.2 Galaxias brevipinnis
CGCAGAGCCGTGCTTTTATCCTAAGCTAAAATTCTGCGTGGTGGTGCTCCGTATAATAATTACCCTTCATCACCCTGATCGATTATAATATTTAATTTATGAATTAATTGATAATCTACCAAAATTGATAAAGAGTAATTTACACACGAAGTAGTAGCCAGTAACCCTACAATAGTAACGCTGTCGTTAATCAACTGTAATTTCATCTGTGTCGTACTAGCCTACTTAGGTTCGTCTCTCAAAACACTTGGAGTGGCGATTTGTCAAACTGCATCCGTATTTCAGAGGATTTAAATAAAAACTATGTTTCAAATATGGCTGTAAAATTACGATTTTTTGTTTCCATCAACGTTATGAACACATCCATATAACAATGTTTACACTTTTTGAACATGTTATTAGTTGATTTCACACATGAAAAGCACCTTGGCGCTGGTCATCTTTAGGACTTGGCGTTCTGAGCTGCCGTTTTTGGTCAAAACGTCCACGAAATCTTCGGCACTCCCCATATTCAAACAAAAAAGCCTTTCTCAATTTAAAGTTACAGATTAGGTTTAAGTGTGACCCGCCCCCTTTAAAATGCTTTCACTTGAGCTTGTCTGAGGAGAATCCTTGCTAAAGCTAGCTTGTTGCGTTCTGCGCCTGCTTGCTAACGTTGCTGACTTTAGACACAAGATACTGCATAATTTTGACATTCCCTCAATATTTAAACATCTGGGCTAACAAAGTTGAATATTTCAGATCTTCTTATTGATTCTCATAAATTACGTGATCATATTTTTTAATCCTACTGCCAAAACAAGGCTAGTTGAGAACCTAAGGCGGGAAGATAATTGCATGTAAACTCTGTTTATAGTGGAGCACAAAGAAGGGAATTTACTACGTATTGACCCAATAAATAAGGCGACAAATACAAATATTGAATTCAAAAAACAATTCAGCAATAAGTGGCAGCACAGTGGCTCGGTGGTTGGCACTGTTGCCTCACAGCAAGAAGGTCCTGGGTTCAATCCCAACCTGACCCAAGGGCCTTTCTGTGTGGAATTTGCGTGTTCTCCCTGTGTTTGCCTGGGTTTCTTCTGGGTACTCCGGTTTCCTCCCACAGTCCAAAAACATGCAGGTTGATTGGTGACTGTAAATTGCCTGTAGGTGTGAATGTGAGTGTGAGTTGTTCTCTGTCCCTATGTGTCAGCCCTGTGATACACTGGCGACCTGTCCAGGTTGTACCCCGCCTCTCGCCCTATGTCAGCTGGGATAGGCTCCAGCCCCCCCGCGACCCTGCAAAGGATAAGCGGTATAGCTAATGGATGGATGTAAAAGTTACTTTTGATAGTATAGAATGTAAACTAATGAGCATTTAGAAGCTTACCTTTTGAGTTGTTTGCATCTGATGGCACAATTTGAAAGTTTGAGTGAGTGATATTAAACTAAGAAGGTTGTACAACATGTTGTATTAATAATCCCCTCTGCCTTTACAGTGGTTTGTGCTAGAAGAGGTTGACAAAGGGAAAATACACCTCAAACTTGAGTGGCTGTCTTTGTTATCCACACCTGAGAAGCTTGTCCAGGTACAGATCCGTTTTATTTGGAATATATTTTGTGATTTTAACAACAACAAAATGCACTGGAATATACATTTTATGAAACAGAACTTGATTGACCCTATCATCTTGCTTTAGGTGCTGACAAACATTAAAGCAGATAAAAACCAATCTAACGATGGTCTCTCGTCTGCCATGTTGGTAGTCTACCTTGACTCAGCAAGGACCCTTCCTGTAAGTTCATGACTTAGAAATAATTTATCAGAATTCATAGTATGTTGTGTAATTTCTCTCTCTAGCCTTTATTTAGCTTGGTTACATCTGGCTGCAGCACATCACCACCATGTGCCATCAGACTTGCCCAATGAGGCAAATGCTGCATTGCACTTCCTCAAGTGAATTATGTATTTTCCCAAGAAGTCTTCAATGTTAATACGTATTTTTAGACGAAGCATGGATTTTAGTTTTCTATCTAGTTGCAACCACCAAGGTCACCCCAGCCACTCAAGCTTGTCCTCTGTACTCTGTTGTTTTTTGTTTTTTTTGCTAAAGCTTCCACCTTCAACAGTTATAATGGTCCTTCGACTGGCCTTTTCCACTGCAGTATCTGCATGTTTGTATGTAAATTCATAAATCTTTGAATATGTCTGTGATCAGACGTGTGCACAGGTAGTTTGCTACAGCGGCTCGAGACACAGCCCCTCTGCCCTCTGCCCTCCTTTGTGGAGACGCCTCTCTGGACCAAATTAAGAAATAGTTATAATCAGGGTGCGATTTGTCAAATTTCCAAAGCGGGGGGGATACAATTCTGACGATGACAAACAGTATATACAGCTGGATAGTGCAGTTTAGATTATAAAAAAGGTATGCCTAGGCCTTCAAGCACGTATGGCAATAAACCAGTCAAAATATTATGAATACTAGGGAAAGTGAATTCTGGATACAAAGTGGCAGCAGACCAGCAGGTGGAACACGAGGATTGAGATACCCAGCAGCCAACACTCTCTGATGTTTCCCTGACTTTTGTCAATGTTGGAAATGACCAGTGTTCCCTTTAACTGTTCAAGTAATTTTTTCATATTTATTATATATTGTAGGCTTTATCCTACTTTGAAACTTACATGCATTTTTAACATAGCAATGCATTTGGACAAGGCTATTCTATAGAATTATAGAATTTTTTGAAGGTTTTATTATAATAATGAGGCATAAGACGGGGAGGGGGGGTGTACTTGAGCCACTGCGCTCAAACATGTCTGTGCACGGTCCTGTCTGCAATGCTACTGTCAAAGCTCAAAGCTGCAAATTCTCTGACATTACATGGCAGAGTTGATAGAGATGCATAGCGATGCTACATGGCGGAGTTGATAGAGATGCATAGCAGGCTTTATTTGGTTTTTTCAGCCTCTTCCTTGCTTTCCTCTTTCCATTTCCTTCTGCTGAAGAGTGTCTTCGAAGGCAACTTGGGGTGTGGCTACTTAAAAGAGAGGCGTGCCGCAGGCCTTGTGTTCTGTGAGAATACCGCCTCTCTCTATAGAACTTTATTTGTGAGTCCAAACAGCAATTCAATGCTTCCTTAACAAGTATCAATACTACAGTGGTTTTTGGTAAAGTTCATTTTAATGCCCCATTGAGGTGCATGAAGTGCACGGATTTAACCCTCGACATATCCTACATCAACACATTCGTTTGGACACATAGTACACAAGAGATTAAAACCGGATTACTTAAATGCTGTGATATGAGATTTAGGACCAGGTAAACCACTTTCAAAAGCATCCTTCTTTCTTTCTGTTAAATTGTAATGAGTAAAAATAGAAGGATGTTTAAATCGTAAGTGTATCACCATTTGATCAGAATCCTGTAATACAGATTTGTGGATTGCTTTCATCCCATCCCAATGATCTATAACATGTGAATGGTTTTCTTTACTACTTTTCTAAGGATTGTGTACTAATAGCGAAGGCCTGTTAAGGCTGTGCCACTAGGGGGCGATCCTTAGTCCAAGTCAATCCTGGCTCAAAAGTAATTCTGCTGCTTTGTTTCCATAAGCATGCTAGGGACACCAAAGAAGCAGAGGTTGTTAATTCAACTATAATTAAACTGAAATAAATAAATAATATACATTGTTTATTACCACTTTCTTATAGAAAGGTAGAATAAACATTTGAAATTGTAATTTAAGCCAGGCTTGGCTTTTTCAGCAAACCATGGAGATTCTGTGGAGCAAGATACGTAACTAGTCAACTGAATTTATACTTCTATAATCAACTGCAACCTTTGTCCAATGAAATATAAAAAATGTGTTGACTAAAACCTATGTTTCAGTTAACATTCTGAAAACAAAAGAAAAATAGCTTAGTGTTTCTCAACTGGTTGGTCTCGACCCAAAAGTGGGTTGTGGAGTATGTTGTAAAAAACAGCATCTTCTATTTTCTATTTTTGAACTAGACAAGCCAACACTTTGTTTGAGCGGTGGAAGTAACAACGATTAAATGGAAAAAACTGAATGTATTTTCATCTCCCATTTTTATGATTAAAGTTCATAACTCTTACAGTTTCTTATTGCCAGTGCACATGTTAAATACTAAGAACGTAATGTCACAAAGTGGACTGTTTGGTTCCGCTCAACGCAAAGCAGAGGAACAGGTCAGACACTGAGCAGGATCTTTGAGTAGCCCTGTCTACCATCATCCCAGACTTTAATACTCTTATAAGAGGTAAAACACATCCCCAATGTTCTCATTAGCTTCCCCAAATGTCTGTTTAGTTATGGGTTAGAATTTATTTAACACAGTTGTAAAGTTATGAACATTTTATTCATATTCACCATGATCAGCAGCAATGATCAATAGCAGCTTGTTATTGCTAGATTAATATGCTCTGAATGCACTGATGAAAATATGTGTTTACTATATGTTACACACTATCATCATTACTGTTTTCATGTGTGCTTGGTTTTCTATAAAATAATTATAGAATTAAGATAAATTAATTCTACAAAGGTGGGTTGCAAGTTAATGACCCAGGGCCGGACCCAGTTGAGGACCACTGGCTTACAACAGTATACAGTGCCCACTCTTAAGTATTTGCCGCAACATGCCAACCACTCAATAAGGTGGGGCCCAAGATTGTTGCAGCATGCAGGCTGAAATTTCTAAATGGCCATTAGATCATTAGATCATGCTGTTTGTGTATATCCGTGTGATATTCCACAGTTAAAACTCTATCCCTTGTTTAAAAACTGACATATCTGTTTAAGAACAGACACGTTGTAATTTTACGTTAGTATTCTGGGAACCGTCAAGCACATCCGACCCGGCCTAGTTTCAAATGCGTTGTGCTTATCCAAATGGATTCTGCATGGAGCATTGGAACCAAGCACACATAGGCCAGTCCCCTGTCTGCCAAGATACCATCGCTACCCAGAATAAACAGTTTGGATGACATAAGCAAATAGTCCAGGGATCCTTCAACATGCAGGACATAAACAAAACCCCCCATGGTTAGATGTTGATGCAGACGGGCTACAACAGCAGAAGGCCAAGTCGCGTTACACTTCAAACCTTGAAGCAGACGGGCTACAGCTGCAGAAGATGCCACTCCTGTCAGCTAAGAAGAGGAAACTGACGCTACAGTTTGCATAGGGTCACCAAAATTTGATGATTGGAAAAACTGAACATTAACTCAGAAATTAACAAAAGAAACATAAAGCATGGATCCCCACCCTGTATTGTATCAACAGCTCAGGCTGCTAGTGGCTGGACTTTGTTTTAGCTCTTTTCATAGTTGAGCAGCTCACCCTTTTTGGTTTGAAGTTAACATGTAATTTAATCGTGCGCTGTAAATTTCAACAAGACGAGGCCGCTAGTTCTTCAATTTAATTTTTTAATTTGCGACCCTTGATCGAAAAAATTATTTACGATCATCGATTAATCATTAACAACCCTAATCCTTATCGAAAGATGGCAAGTGGAAAATAGGTGAAACGGGGCAAACAACTCACCACTAATACAGGTAATTTTACAAAAACAAAGTTCAAGCCCCTTAATACCTACTGAGCATCATTTAAACACCACAGCCTACTGGAGAATTGTTGCTGACCATGTCCATCTATGATAATAGTATAAACATCTTCAAATGACTACTTCCAGAAGGATAACACGCCATGTCACAAAGCTGAAATGTTGAACACGACAATTAGTTCGCTTTACTCAAATGGCCTCCACAGTCACCAGATTTTAATTCAATGGAGTACCTTTGGGATGTGGTAGAATGGGAGATTTGCATCATGAATGTGCCGCCGACAAATCTCTGGCAACCGCTATCAATGTCAATATGAACCACAGGCTCTGAGGAAGGTTTCGAACACCTTGTTGAATCTATATCACAAAGAATGAAGGCAGTTCTGAAGGCAGAAGGGTGTACAATTCGGCACTAGCAAAGTGTAGCTAATTAAGTGAGTGTACACACACAGTTCAGATGAACCATTTAGGAATTTCATTTTATTTTATGCAATGTCCCCCCATACTGAGAATACAAATTTTAACATCTAATACGTGTTCCGAATGGACTGTCCTCCAATTCAGAGATCTTGGGTACAGAGAACAACATCAAGAAATATTTTCCTGTCAAATACTAAGAGTTGGGTACTTTATATTACCGTAGGTGCATGCAGAATGATCTTATAATCAATTGCACTGTTGATACATTTTTACCTGTGTTCTCAGATGATGTTTGTTATTTTAATCGAGACAATTTCACAATATCACTCCAAAAATGACATCAGGAATGTCAATATTACCAACGTCAACCTTTTTCTGTTTCAAAATCATCCTTTTTTGTCAATTGTGTGTTTATGTTGGTCATGACTTTGTCATGCTTTGGGTGTCCTTCATGATTAAGTTTGAGCTGCGTGAACTCTCTATCATCCTATTGTTTTTGGATCTCCTATGCCTGGCTTTTGGTGGTGGTGTTATCTTAATTTCTCATCTAACATCAACCCATGGTATTCGTCACGTACTTCCTCTTCATTGCATGCCGTGCTTGTCCTAATAACTTGCTGGTGTGTGTGTCCACTCTCTCCTGTCCCTTGGGGGAAAACACAAAGCGCAATCCCTTAGAATTCAACCATCAGGGCTTGAAGAAGGTCCCTGTCAATAAGGCCCTCAAGGTAAAGTAAAGGAGCATGTAGACCTCCCTCAATGACAGAGTCTAGTAGGAGAAACAAGTAGAAAACAACCATGGATACAGATACAGCAAGTCTACACAGGATATATGTGCATGTTTCCCAATACATTCTTTACACAGGTATAGTGCATTTAGTTCATTGCCATGAAAAGTTTACAGAATGTATCTTAAAATAAGGCATTACACAATGGCTTTCAATGTGTGACTTAGACCAGTGGTTCCCAACCCAGTCCACAAGGACCCCCACCCATTCCAGGTATTTGATCCTCCCAGTTTCTAACACACCTTGTGTAATTAGTCTCATACATCAAGGCCTTGACTAATTGCACCAGGTGTGCTGGCACTAGGGAAGATCCAATTCCTGGCACGGCTGGCGGTACTTGAGGACTGGATTGGGAACCAACCGACCACATTGACTTGATGCGTGAAGTTTCATCATCGATGGATCACAGAGCTGTTGTTTGACTCAATAAATAAATGGGCTAAATAGCAATTCACTTAGCTACGTCTCCATGGTGATTACATGATCTATGCAACGTTTCACCTGACATTTCAAATGCAGCTCCCTTCAAATCATGCCAAGTTACATTGTTGAAACAGGTAAAAACCATTAGGAATGCTCTGTTGTCTTGTGCATGGATATAGTCAACATGGTCATGTGTACCATCGAGTAGGCTACCTCAAAAGCACACGCGGCCTGCCTGCTTGTGATATATCAACTAGGGTTTGCGGACCGTGCCAAATCATAAATCAATATTCTGTGACAACTGTAAGCATAAACACTGAGTCAAAGAACAACTCCAGGAAAACAGCAGACTGACCAACAGCATTCATTTCATGATGTGGTGTAAAGTTGCACTATTTATTTTTTAAATAATGTAATAGTCCCACACAAGTTGACAATAAGCCTTTGGTTAAGAACAGTGGCCCTTAAGGACAACAGTGCAGGCCAGACTGGATGGCCCACTCCCCACGTTTGCCTCGTATCAGCTTCAGTGGTGATAATTCAGCATTTAAGACTACGTTTAAAGGAGAAGTGTTCTTTCAAGTGGATTCCAGACAGAGCTAGTAGTAGGTAGTATATCATTTGAAAATGCAAATAAAAACACATTTTTTGACTAGGGTGCTGATGTCATTAAAACATTCATCTTACACGCACACACACACACACACACATACATACAGCAGAGCTCCACGCTATTAACTATAATCAATTTACTGGGAGCCAGACAAACTCAGTCAAGTAAATGGAGCTACTTTTTTTTCTTTGCTTAATAAAATATATTAGTTGAGTAAGACCGCTGTTCATTTAGTCTCCAGGCTTTGGCCTATTACAACCTTCAGATATTGCTGGTTTTGAAGCCGGTGTGTGTGTTATTAGAACTGACGACTTTGATTAAAAAACAGGAAGCATCTGGAACATCTTGACCAAAACAAGACATGACACAAGGGAAACTGAGAACAAAAGGATTTTGTGGACTATTCTCCCTCTACATTCAGACTTGAGCAAAACGATTCCATTCCCTCATTCCTCACTCACTTTCTGCTTGTCTTCACAGAATCAAACTGCCCCACATCCCTTCTCCTTTCCACCTCCAACATGTTGGCTATTTACCCTTGCGAGTAGTTGTGCCTAATAAAGTTAAAACTGAGTGTTTAAAATAGCCTTGTCTTCCGATACAATGGTACATAAAGCAATCACATCATTAGCCTTGTGACTGTGTTTACTAAAATTATTGGTTTATTTGGAAAGGAAGAGGCATTGAGGTAAATCAAGCGGGGTGTCAACAGCCAGGGAGGTGGCCTAACTCACAGACCAGCTGAGAGGACAGTCCCTCTGGAACTCACTGTAGTCCACTGTCATTGTACAAGTTGTCAAACTAGTTTATGGCTTTTCTTCTTCTTCTTCTTCAGACATTGTGTTTCGCTGTTGACTGAGATTGGGCTCAGGCGTGTCCTACTATCTGGGCTTTTGCACTCTCCCTGTGCGGGCAGTGTGCAGCCCTTACTGATGATGGGCTCTAGTATTTGGTCCCCTCTGCTGGGGGTGAAGGAACCACCACTGAGCTCCTCTGGCTTTATCATGTAGGAGGCGACGCTCCAGGACCAGGAGTAACAACTGAATGTCTCTGAGAGGTTGGGCCCGGTGTGTTGGGTACAGTAGCCCTGCAGAGAGTTCCAGGACTTCCGCATGTCCCTTGACTTCAGCATAGACAGGTTGTTGAGGTAGCCCTGCAGACCTGTTCTTGTCTGGGAAATGAGAGGCAAATGAGAAAGATGTTCTCACACAGAATCAGCACCAAATAAGTTATGATACATTTTGGGCAAAAACATCAAATGTAGAGTACTTTCACTTTATATACCTTGTCTAGAATCTGATTAATATTATTGTAGGTTAGTTGATCCCTCTCTGTAACAGGAATGTCCACCTTGATCTTTACAGGCGTAATCATCGCCTTGGTTTCAATGCCTGCATCCTCGATTGACAGCTGAAATGATGTCAGTGAGACACTCAGATACACGACTCTCCCTACCACAAGTTTAATGAAAATTACATTGGAAAGGTACCTAAATAATTTACTTGATTTAGATTTTTTTTCTCTGAAAACATTATTATGAGAACATAGACAATTTTTTGGGAGTAATCCAGACCATACCTTTCGAGACTGAGTGTCTGACTCAAAAGTCTTATTCGTCTTGGCAGTCCTAATCGGGCCCATCTTGTCCTTCATGGCATTGCAACTTTGCAAACAGGGAAGCATCAGGTATGGGCTGCTGTTCTCATTTTGAGTATTATTTTCTGTCAATATAAATGATACAGTTTGGTTTCCTATTCCTTCATTTCAATGAACATGACAAAAAATACAGTGTTGAGTATTTAAGATAAGCTAACAGCATTAATTTTTAGAGAGACCCAATAAAAGCACACCCAACTTTTTCAAATGGGCCATACATTAAAAACATTAACAGAATAAAATGTAATATTGAATAAATAAAAAATTATATGTAAATTGAAAATAAAACATGGAAAATAAAACATAAATGACAAAGTTGTGTTTGCGTTACTTACTTAATAATGTGAGGTACTTTTGCAGTTGCTGGTAATTCAGCCCTAAAATATGAGCACTCATGTTGTAGTATTTGAGACTACTCATCTGGTCCTTCATACTTGGCATTACTGCATCTTTTGCTGCTCTGGGCAAAACCTTGTCAAGCCCAACGACTGCCTTTTTGGATTTGACGTTGACAGGCTTTGTTGTGACTTGGTCAGCCTTAGGTTTGACTTGGTCAGGCTTACGTTGAACTTGGTCAGCCTTAAGTTTGACTTGATCAGCCTTACGGGTGACTTGGTCAGCTTTAGGTTTGACTTGGTCAATCTTAGGATGGATTTGATCCACTTTAGGTTTCACTTGGTACGCCTTAGATTTGACTTGATCAGCCTTACGCTGGACTTGGTCAGGCTTAGGCTTGACTTGGTCTGTCTTAGGTTTGACTTGATCAGGCTTAGGCTTGACTTGGTCAGCATTAGGCAAAACTTGGTCAGGCGGAAGTTTGACTTGATCAGCCTTACGGGTGACTTGGTCGGCTTTAGGTTTGACTTGGTCAATCTTAGGATGGATTTGGTCCACTTTAGGTTTCCCTTGGTCCGCCTTAGGTTTGACTTGATCAGCCTTATGTTTGACTTGATCAGCCTTAGGTTGGAATTGATCAGGTGGAAATTGTATTTTGTCTGCCTTAGGTTGGACTTTGTCAGGCTTAGGTTTGACTTGGTCCGCCTTAGGTTGGACTTGGTCGGACTTAGGTTGTACTTGGTCGGACATAGATTGTACTTCATAGGATATAGGTTTGACTTGGTCAGGTTTAAATTTGACTTGATCAGCCTTAGTCTGGACTTGGTCAGGCTTAGGCTTGACTTGGTCTGCTTTAGCTTTGACTTGAACAGCCTTACGCTGGACTTGGTCAGGCTTAGGTTTGACGTGGTCTGTCTTAGGTTTGACTTGATCAGGCTTAGGCTTGACTTGGTCAGCATTAGGCAAAACTTGGTCAGGCGGAAGTTTGACTTGGTCAGGCTTAAGTTTGACTTGGTCAGGCAGAGGTTTTCCTTGGTCAGCTTTAGGTTTGACTTGGTCTGCCTTAGGTTGGACTTGGTCAACTTTAGGATGAACTTGACCAGGCATGGGTTGGACATTGGCAGGATTAGGTTTTACTTGGTCAGGCTTAGGTATGATTTCATCAGGTTTACGTTGGACTTGGTCAGGTGGAGGTTTGACTTGGTCAGGCTTAGGGGTGATTTGGTCAACCTTAGGTTTGACTTGATCAGGCTTAGGTTTGACTTGGTCAGCCTCAGGTTTTACTTGGTCAGCCTTCAGTTTGACTTGGTCAGCCTTAGGAGTGATTT
>JAVQIZ010213291.1:0-10118 GCA_036023535.2 Galaxias brevipinnis
TTTGCTCCACATTTTGGTTTCATTGCGTACACATATTTAAAGCGGAACCAACTGAACTGCCTCGTGTGTGTCTGTGTGCGTGCATGAGAATCCTCTTCTCCTCCCCACTCAAGTGTTTGAGTTTGCATTTATTACGTTGCATACCTGTCCATATGTCTCTGCGTGTGTGTGTTTGCGTCTGCACGTGTGTCTGTGTGTGTGCATGTGAATCCTCTTTACCTCCCCACTCAAGTGTCAGTGAGTTTGCATTTGTAGCGTTTGCATATCTGTATGTGCGTATGTGTGTGTGTGTGTGTGTGTGTGTGTGTGTGTGCGTGTGCGTGTGCGTGTGTGTGTGGGTGTGTGTGTGTGTCTGCATGTGTGTTTGTGTGCATGCATGTGAATCCTCTTGTCCTCTCCACTCTTGCAGAACATTAGACAATCACAGTGGTAAAGGCTGCCGCTGCTCTAGGAGGGCGAGCCAACCCACTTACAGAAAGCAGCGGACAAGCCGGAGTACGGGGGGTGGGTTTGGGGGTGGGGGGTTCAAAGGTCACCTCTATTCATCTTGTCAGCCGACTCCACTTAGGGGCAGAGTGGGCAGAGGGTTCTGTCTTCCACCACACCACATTACAGCACTTTAACATCCTGGTGGAGAGGTTGAGGAGATATAAATCACATTCTTCTGCCTGGAACCCCTCCTGTGCATTTTGGAGAATTTACTAAATTGGTCGGACGCATAGAGGACTCAAGCAATATTTAACCTTGAATGATGTGTATGTGGAGCCCATTCAAGAATATATCTTGAAATCTGACAAAAAACACTTTTGAGTGTGCTTACAGTAATAGACCACAGGACTATTTTTCTGAAAAAAAAAAAACATAAATAATGTTTAAAAAAGTTTAAACAATCACAAAAATTTAACTTAATTTATGAAACGGATACTTTCGACTATTACACATATGTTCGCAATAATTTTTTACATGATATGCTAGTATGTACTCTATGCTATGCTGAGCTACGTCATCAATATCACAGTCCAGGGCTGAGAAACAATTTCTTTCAACAGCTGACTCAATAAAGATACCTTTTAAGCTAACATCACATGGTTTAGTTAATATTACAGTTCACATTTATGTTTTTCAATCTGTTAAACCAACTGAGGAAGGGATTATTTACATGTATGCTAGCACAACTGGCGAGTTTAAGAGGCATGTTCAATTCCATCAGCATGGTATCTTGTCAAAGAAAAGTGCTCGATTATTATTATTATTATTATTATTATTATTATTATTATTATTATTATTATTATTATTATTATTATTAATAATAATAATAATAATACATAGGCGAATTCGATAAGTTTCTGCACACTGATTTATGAAGTTATTTGTTGATGCCTACTGCACATAAATAAAAGTGTCAAACATACAATTAGAATGGGCAGAAAAAGCTTAGAATCCTGGTGAACTGATAGGATCCCAAAGATGGTCGTTGAGAGCGGTAATAACTTCCGGTTTCTGTTGCCCGGCAGCATTATAGGCCTAGTAGGCACAAAATACATCACAATTTGCCCCTGCGGAGTAGAATTGACGGTTTCCATTTTCCTTACTATAATTACATGGTGTTGTATGCGATGACATGACATGCTTGGGATAGGTTAAATCATAACGTTTTCCTTTTAGCGTATTGCAAACAATAGGCTAATACTGTATTGAGTAAGCGATTTGAAGCGATTGAATCTGAGCCAAGCTCTTTGCTGTTACGGAGCATCCCAAGGGAAGCGCTCTGCCAAACGCTCACACTACAAACGTTACCCCCTCCTGGCTTCAGCAGAATAATTCATCTGGTTTGCCTTTGGGAGGATGAAATGCTTCATAATATGAAACGGCTTCCCCAATCCCTCAGCTCCCTCTTTCACAACCAGTTCCAGGGATGATTGTGTGCAGCTTGGAAATGAGGAGGTATTTTACACAGACTCAGGCTTATCCGGTGGATTGCTACTATAAGACCGTATACGTTAGCACCATCTTCAGCCAAAGTTCCTGTGCTTGTGTGTGAGAGCGAGAGAGAGAGAGACCCTTCACGCCCCGCTGCAGCGGCGGAGCACAGGTGTCAAATCTGATTGGTTGGAACATGAGCCTGCTGTAGAACTCTGAGCGTGCAGTGGAATAGTCCCGAGCGCTTCACTTTTTAGTCCCCCTCGAGCCTCCCATGGGAATGGAAGTCGGGGGCAATTGATAGAGCTTCTGCCTGAAATTACCGGGTGCAATTTCAGAAATTATTACCTAAAATAAATCATCACTGGTCTTCTTGTGAAAATAACATTGCAAACGCTCTTAGCCCGTCAACCCTCTGCGGTGGGGCAAAATAGGCACACACAAAAATAAAAAAAAATAAAAAAAACGCATTTGGATACTCGCCGGACAACTGCTCGAATATGTCTTAGGGAGGAAGAATCTGTCCGCTCATCTCATTTGGATACACCGTATTGAGAGTGTCGGGGGGTTTCACTGTGGCAGGGTTCCCAACCTCACTGATGCTAGGTTTGTGAAGTTCATTCAAGAGAGAGTGAGAGAGAGACTCCCCCGACTGAGCTGCTCCTGATGTTTGGTGCCAAGTGGGCATTCGCCGTTTCCTTGAATTACCACCGGCAAGTTCAGTGGACTGTTACAGCTAGTTGCTGCTTGCCTAGACTTATGCGCTTCAAGAAATCTGACTGGGCAAAGGTATTAAAGAGACATGGCTCTCCTGTGGTTTTACTCACCAAAGTGGAGGAATTGGACAAGACAGTTTCTATTTTCACAACTTGTTTTGATTTTTTTATTAAACCAGGTAGGTTGAGTACATTGGAATATTTTCTAAAGTAATATTTTACGAATCAGTAGCTAATACGAAGAGTTTTGCATGCATGCTCATTTCCGACACACATTTACCTGTTTTATTTTAATTTTTTTTACAGAGTTCCCAGTTAAGTTTCGGTGACTCTCTTCCTAGTTCAGATAAAGAGAGGGACCAGGGTGCTTCAATTTTGCTGAGCTCCCTCAAATTGCCTCTAGATACAGGTAGGTAATACAACTGCATATTTGCCCCCTCTTGTTTTGAAACAATGTTTCCGTAATTTTTATAAGAAATGGTGGTGGTAATAGGTTTGGTGGTGATTATTTTATTTTACGGGCAAACAAATCAACCAAACCATAAATATTTGCTATGACTGATGGCCACATATCCGAGTCTGACCCGGGGGAAGGTCGGGACAACATTTTCGCAAGCATTAATTATCTTCTTGTTTTACCGTTAGAGGACGCTAGACTCCCTCACACTGGTCCCATCAGGGCTTTTTACAATGTGACATGAATGCACTATAGGATCAATCATTCCAGCTGTCGATAGTAATTAATGTATTTCCTAAAACATTTAATTGCTGTCTCTGTAGATATTTACTTTTATTGCCAGCACGTTTATGATTGAATCCCGACTGAGTCACCATGAAAACAAAAGAGTACCATGAATTATCAAAGGAACTAAGACACCCAACTCTTAAACAGAAAGAACTCCCTTTTTTGTCACTAATGATACTTGATTAAGTGATATACCAACATTAAGTTTCCCCACACGGTTATTTGTGACTGCAGGTATTTGCTGTTAATAGTGTAAATAAATAAATAAACAAACAAACAAAGCAATGCCATCTCAAAGAGAGACAACCCGCCAACTCCTGGTTACTAATGCCCACTCAGGAGCCCCCAGTGGTCCTAATCCATCTGTCAACACAGAGCCTTCAGGTCCCTGAGCTCCAAGCTCTCTCTCAGTGAGCCATTGTCCACAGCCCCCTAAAGAGGGGTGATGAGACAGGACTGTGTCACAGTGTGGAAGTGCTACAGCAGGGGGGGAAACACTATGCACTCTCTGTGAAGCCAAGTCTATTCACAGCAAATGGCTTTTGGGCTTTCCGCCCAACTTTGCCGGCGTCCATCGTTCCGTGCCTCTGGTCTTTTTTTTTTTTCCCTAATACGTTCATTGATGTCTCGCTCCGAACAGACCTAGTTTCCAACCTGTCTCGTTCTGCGTGTAGCAGGTTTGTCAGTTACAGTTGGTCTGCAGAGCCCCTTTGCAACAAAGATAAGGAGGAAATGGCTTCGGCGGAGTGTATATGATTAGGACATGAGTCAAAGACAGGGAGGACCCTACTCTATACTCAAAGGCAATTATCTGCACTTAACATGGACTTGTCACTTAAAGGGACAGTGCACCTTTTGTGACTTCCTTTGGAGATGGAATTCTCCTTCCCAGTTGTAAAAAGACCAGTCTCTTTGGTCTCATCAAAGCTTAAGACATACTATAGCTTCCTCAATTAGACACAGAGGCTTAAGCTTGAACAGGCTGTGGTAGGCTATGTGACACTTGGTTGCCAATCCTACTCACTCTCTCGCTCGCTCGCTCACTTGCTCACGCACTCACTCGCTCGCTCACTCACTCACTCACTCACTCAGGCACTCACTTGCTCACTTACTCACACACTCACTCACTCACTCGCTTACTCTCTCACTCGCTGACTCTCTCACTTTTGCAGTGAGGACCCTTTTGTCAAACCCACATTCTCTCTGGTGCTGGAATGACAGCCCTGTCTGTTTGCTGGGACATGCCTGTCCTGCTTTCTAAATATACTCGTCTCTTTGGGGATGAGTGCAGCAGACCACAGTGTGACAGTGGACCCCCAAGCTTTTTTTATTTTTTTTACTGTATGTGACAGGCTGCTCGCTCTCTCGGTATTTCTGGAAACACAGCTAGAACAGCAGCTACTGTCAGTAACCTTGTCTTTTTTTTTACACTCATAAGCGTAGAGCGCTTTACGTGGTAGTTCTGAGGACATCTGTCGTACCAACTCTCATTGTTTATCAAAGTCGAAGGGTAATCAGTTTTTGTGTTTACTCAGCCACAACCCAAAGTTGAATAAGAGTTTGCCGAGCGCTGTTTGCACACGCAGAATAAGGAGGATGTTATGACGCTGGTGAAGCTTTTGTGCTTATGTCTACTCAGTGCCAGTCTGGCCCCCCTAATATCTTAGCCCTGCGTTTCAGCCTCACTTTCCCATCATAGGAAATGAACTGTGTTGTAAACGCTTCACACGTTAGGATACTACCTTTCTCTTATCGGACCGCTTATCGTTTCGATAACATTTTTGATACTGTGAATTTGAATAAGGGGCATTAACTTCACTCTACTACTTAACTCCAGATATGAATGCTTTGGATGTTGTGCGCACTCAGGTAATAGAGCACCTTTGGTAGGGATGTGAAGTGTGATGAGTCAGAAAGGTTTGGCCCCAAAAATTCTCCTCATGCTTAGTTTCTTTTTTTTTTGTTTAAACCACATTTATGTCTCATACAATATGTAGTAAAACCGCTGTTTGTCCTCCCCCCCCCTCCCGCCTCTAAATTAGTTTTATTACCCTGGGACGCCCTGGCTGTAACCCAAACCGTGTTGTCCCATTTTGTGAAAACGTCTCCTTACATATTTACAGCACCTACAGTCGAGAGAACGGCCAAGCCAGTTCACTTCAGCTTAGCTCCTTTACGTTCCGTTTTTATTCAACCCTTATTTATAGACGGAGACCTAATGGAGATGGAACCTCTTAAACTGAGTTCAGTCCAGCTCAGATTCAACAGTTCAGTCCACTTCTGTCCTCTCCAATCCAGTCCAGTCCAGTCCAGTCCAGTATAGACAACACCTCATAGTAAGTCGGTACAGCCACACCTGACATTTAACTGGCCTGAATGTTTAACCCCGTGACCTGCGAACCCACTCTCCAGACCTGCCGTTCTCCTCTCTGAAGTGTAGAAAAGGCACAGAGTCGAACCTCGTCTCCTCTCTTTCTGAGGTGCCGTAGGTTACAAGGGTTAACGTCGTCCTGCTGTGGCGCTCACTGGGTCCTGTCCGTTTCTCCAAATCCTGGCTGGTATGCACGGGGGTCAATGTCTGTAAGTTCTCAGGCAACACTATCGGGAATAGAAAAGTCTACCATAAGTTGTATATGGCAGGCATTAAAGTGAGATATGTCTTTGCATGATGTTCTGGCACGACTGTGAGCAGAAGAAAAATGTTTAATATAAAGAACGTGCATACTTTTTAATGTTCAAGTGTGTCAGAGACACGGAGGCAGTGGAATTCCAGTGCCGCACACCCACTAAAGCTGTGTGGTTAATGCGTGTGTGTTCCTCTGGCTGTCTTGTTTCCTAGAGTATGAAGTCGTGGCTCCGTACGAAGTGGACCCTCACGGCCTCTACGTCTCGCACGAGGTGGCCCACCATCGCCGCCGGCAACGGAGACGACGCTCCGCAGGAAGTAGCCCTGGCGGCATTGGTGGAGGAATAGGAGGTGGAGGAGGAGAAGAAGCTGGAGGAAGAGGTGGAGGCGGCGCGGTGGTCCACTTCCGCCTGAGGGGCCTGGGCCAAGACTTCCACATGGAGCTGGAGGAGTCCTCCCATTCCCTGGTCGCACCTGGATTCAGCGTCCAGCTCCTGGGAAAGAACGGCAGCCAGAGCCTGGGGGTCTACCCGCGGGACGACCTCTGCTTTTACCGAGGGTCCCTGAGGTCAAGGGTCAACTCCACGGTAGCCCTCTCCACTTGCGCGGGGATGGTGAGTCACTTGGCCACGGCTGACGACCCTCAGGGTTCATACACCTCAATAAACAAGGCTAAAGGTCAGAGGGGAGAGGGCAACATGTCAGGATTTTTAGGAGGAAATACGATGACATTTGAAATGAGAGGGAAGTGAGTTACAAGTCATTGAAGTATTTTGAGAGAGAGAGAGAGAGAGAGAGAGAGAGAGAGAGAGAGAGAGAGAGAGAGAGAAATCTGAGTGTTTTTTTCCAGCCTTTCACATTAGATCTTTTATGAGCTATTTAAACAAACCGAACCCCCAGACTAATACCAATTTCAAGACTAGACAACACCGCTGTGTTTGTTTTATAGCATCGAGATAACACGATTTAAAGAGCATTCCGGGCCTTAAAGTTCTATTATATATGTACCTTCCCGTTCCACTCACAGAACTCTTGAGCACGGCTAGCTTATGGTCTCCAAGCATGACATGAAGTACACTCAGGTCGTCAAGTGAGCAAGCTGCATCCAAATACTCAGACTTACCAAAGCTCCACTTAGCAGTCTGGCCAAAGTATAAAAAAGATATATAGAAAAAAACACATTGTTTCTTCCCAGCGGTGTATTTTCACACACTCACAGACAGTACACCTGCGTGTAATCAGATTTCCCCTTCAGGATTAAGATACGGTCCTGTCTGTCTGTCTGTCTGTCTGTCTGTCTGTCTGTCTCTCTGTCTGTCGGTATGTTGGTGTGTCTGTCTGTCTGTCTGTCTGTCTGTCTGTCTGTCTGTCGGTATGTTGATATGTTGATATGTTGATGTGTCTGTCTGTCTGTCTGTCTGTTGATCTGTGGACCGGGGCACTGGGATTCATCCCATTACCAGTGACTCTCCAAATGAAAAGCGTGGCCAGTCTACTTTCAACATGGTCTAATGTCTATTGTGGCCTGGTGCTGTGCTCTGTCCCTGAGACAAAGAACATGAATATCGTGAGCTAAATATACAGCGTGCACTGTGGGAAGGCATGATTCAATGCGTCTAGATGATTTTTTTCCCCCCTGGTGTTGGTTTGTTAGTGTTTCCACTGCGAGTGGGGCAGGACCGCGGCTGTTGTATGAGAATGGCCTGTGAGACAGAGCATGCCAGACCTTTCTCCTGGGATCCTCTCTCTTTTGTATGTGTGTATGTGTGTGTGTGTGTGTGTGTGGGCGCGCGCATGCGTGTGTGTATATTGTGTGCGTGGGCGTGTGTTTGTGTGCCGGAATGTGTATTGTGTTTGTTTGTATGTGTGTGTTTGTGTGTGTGTGTGTGTGTGTGTGTGAGAGAGAGAGGGAGAGAGAGAGAGAGAGCGAGAGAGAGAGAAAGAAAGGATTAGTTATCGGGTATATCCGAGAGTATGAACCCAACTAGAGGAGCAGCCAACAGGACCAGAGGTTAGCCAGGCAGTAAACGTGGTTCTCACGGCGACTGAGGCCCGGCTGAACTCGGCCAGGGTCGGCTGGGTTTGGTCCGGTGGGCTTGGCTTGGCACAGTAGGGGCAGGAGGACAGTGCATCAATGGGATTTCTCTGTCAGGCCTTTTCCTTGTCATGTTATAAAGCAGGGAGTCAGTCAACCACAGAAAGTAGGTCAGGGCATTCGGACGGAGGCTTCTATAAAACAAAAGCAGTCCGAAAAACAATCAAAAACTCTCTCTTCTTTTTCTTTTTTTTTTACACCCATGCACCGACTTGAATAAGAACTGTCACAACTACATAGTCCTTTCAGTTCCACCAACTGTTAGGCTTGGCAAACCTGAACAGACAAGGTTCACTTTGGTTTAGTTTACATGTTTCATTTCATGTTTCATTTATTTATTTTTGAGGTACCACAAAGCAGCTTGAAAACATGACATGTTGACGTTTCTTTGGATTAAAATGTATACGTTGGATTTTTTGTCTTGGGTTATTGGTTGGTTTTTTGAGTGTGGCCAGTATTATGTGTCTGAGAGGAAAAAATCTGTAAAACTATAGTTTTTGTCTAAACCTTTCTTTGCGGTGCAGAATTTCCGAAGGGAGTTTTCAAGTTTGTCTGGCTATAGGTGAGCTCAGAGTAGACCTTGGGCTTTGTCCAGGCTCTTATTTGGGGGTGGGCAGGTAAATATTGACCTAAGGGAGAGAACTGGATCAATAGCTGCCATTGATCTGAACACCTGGCCCAAGGTTTAAATGCCCCACACAGAGAACAGCTGCTACTCTACTCAGGAAGACTACTAAAGCTAGAAGCTTCCTCCTTCATTTCTTCCTTCTTTCCTTCCTTCCTTCCTTCTTTCCTTCCTTCCTTCCTTCCTTTATGTATTTCTTTCTTTCTTTCTGTTTCTCTCTCTCCCTCCCTCCATCCCTCTCTCCCTCCCTCTAACTGTCTCTCTCTAACACACACACACACACACTTAGTTATTTTATGGGTGGTCTCACTAGTGCTTTGAATTACATCTTGGGTTGATAAGCGACAAATCTAAAAGGAGAGGTGATTGCTTGCTTCTGTTGACCGAGGCAGATATGGGTTACCTGATTGGCTACCTCTGTTGACCGAGGCGGAGATAGGTTACCTGATTGGCTACCTCTGTTGTTGTTGAATAGTGAATGACTGACGTAACCACAGCTGTGCTCCTTAATGATTACTGTGTCTGAACTTAACAGTCAACTAAACCTGTTGTGTAACCCTCCAAAATCAAAAGTAAGTTATGTCTGAGATAATCAAATACCAATCAAATATTTAAAATATGTTTTCTAATATTAACCTTACTGCCGGAAAATGGACATTGTTTCAGTCGGTTACCCCAGTATTTATAAACAATAATAACAATTTGACCCCTTTGAATATACACAGGTGTATTGGTTTTAGTCACAATTTGGCAATTTAGTCACAAAAATATTTGGTTGAGAGGAAATTTCCAAGGGCAAAATATTCCCATCTTTCTAAGGCAGAAGCAATCAATCTACTCTGTTCTTTGTTGTGTCTGCTGTCTAGGTCTGAAATCTGCGTGTTGGCACACCTGCTGTCTTATCAGTTTCATAGCCACCAGGCTGAAGAGAGAGAGAGAGAGACGCTTACAAAACCATAACAACCACAGAGTAAACCCTCTTCAAACCAGCTAAACTGTCACAGTCTGTCTGCCATGCTCACATTTTCCTCTCAAATACTTCATATGAGAGTTTTAATTTATAACTGACATGGCAGTCTTGGTCAATTTGTTTGTTTTAGTGTAAAACCCAGAACATATTTTCACAAAATTGACTGTGTACTGTTGAGGTTTTCAAATTCATTTGTTTCAGATTGTTTTAGTGGCTTACACTGGAACATAAAAGCACTTCCAAACCGCAGTATTCAAACGGAACCTTTTCGGTATTGTCCTGGTTGAAATGACCTAATACTAAATTGTACAGGTAATGTAAAGCATAAAAAAACAAAAATGTCCTTTGGTGTTTTTTTACATATTAGAGAGAGAGAGAGAGAGAGAGAGAGAGAGAGAGAGAGAGAGAGAGAGAGAGAGAG
>JAVQIZ010213295.1:0-12199 GCA_036023535.2 Galaxias brevipinnis
TGAAATGAGACTTTCCTATTGGCGATAAGACGAGCAAACAAAACATGTATCCCTCTGCTCGTCCTCATTTTGGATTGCCTCCGGTATTTGTAATGAACAAACATATGCACGCAGCCAGGAGAAAAAAAAACAAACAGAGTATTTTAAGTTCAGAATGCGCTGTACGTTACCCAAACTCTTATCCGGGAAAGTTTTGTATATAAAGGGACTGAGAACAACCCCCATAGGAGGCTAGTCTGTGGACGCCTGCAGGCAGGAAGGCAAGCAGGCAGGGTCCCTCATCAGAGCGGACAGTGACATACGATGCCACTGGGTAAGCTCAACCTCCCCTCATTCATCAGCCCAATGACATCTTAAATTCTAAAGCTTCGGAGCTGTCACAAAGTGAGCTTCATAGTTTCCCACTTGCGTCGATAAATCAAAAGAAAACACACACACCCGGGCAGTGTACCCCTGATGGAACGGGTGACAGCACAGGGACCTGCTGGAGAAGCCCAGCTCAAATGGTGATTGAAGAATTGTGGATAGCATGTTGGTTAAACTAATCTATCCATGTTGACAGAGAGTCTGAGAACAAGGTGGAATGCAGTGTGCACCGCACCAGTCTTCTAAGGCACAGGTGCAATCGACTCTAGCAATCAATCAAACCTGCACCGAGATATACACACGCAAGACAAAGGTTTAGCTTCATTTAAATACCTCAAAGAAACACCAAACAACATCACTGGGATGTTTTGGTTAGGCTTGGCATGTAAATAAAGACACTGTGCAAACGCTCTAATAAGGCAGACCAGCACCAAAGGCAGGCTTGTTGAGAAGGTCCTTAATCATCACAAGAGCTTTATAGGAAACGCAGAGAGTGCGGGAGCGACACGTTGTCTTTCGCTGAGGAACGAGGCCGGCGCTTCAAAACTCGTCGACGCGGCAACTAAGCCGAACGGGAGAACAGAGCGACGCCGCGCGCTACGGCAGTGGAGACGCTAGCAGACGCGCGCCTCCTCGACTTAGAAGTAATTGATTGTAATGACGAACTCAGGGAATTGCACAGGGCATACATATCGCTTATGCATAAGATACCTCAGAGCCTGAGGAGGGGGCACCGCGGAGCTTTAGCAGGGTCCAGGGACACACAAAGCCCGCCTTTTAGGGCTCCCCAGGCCTCGCATTCTAAGATCCAGACAACAGTATTTCACACGTTCTTTACCGGAGCCAGGGTGTCCTCAAGAAGGTACATCAACACATTTTATTTCAAGTATTCATACTCTATACATTTTATGTTTCAATCGGAGTTTACATATATAAATTATTTATTTTGCGTCGGTGGTTCCTTGCCATCATTTCAAAAGCCTTGACATCTACTCATTTCATCTCGTAGACTTGGCGCAGTGTCCCCGGAGTGGGACTTAAAGCCTGGTTGACTCACCTCTCGCTTTCTCGCTGAACACCTCCTCTCGTTGTTCAGACTGCCTAACAAGCAACACCTGTGCTCTAGCTGCGCCCCACCCACCGCCAAGCGTTGCCGTGGAGAACTACGAGCTGACTAACGCGCCTGCCGCACTGTCCACCGGCGGCTCTGGAAATGATTGTCACTGACAAAGCTGGGTGAGATCATTTAGCATCCCAGCAATCGGAGACGCCTGATGCTGCGGGCTGCGACAGAGCCCTCAGCTAGAGAAAGTGACTGTCGTTTTGGAGGCAGATGGTGGAATCTGTTTGACTTGTGGTCGCAATTAGTTACTGAAGCCCCCCATTTACAGTTTTCTTGGGGGAAACAATCTAGGGGCCTTATTTGATTAACTTCAAGGCTGACAAATTAAATATGGGGCTGAAGTCAAACTGGGGGGGAGAGCATTCCAAACAAACAGTTCTCGGAGTGTTGGATGATCAGAGGGAATCCACAGGGACCATAAAACAAACGATGCTCTGCTGTTCTCTTGCTCTTCTCTCCCCTAATCAGCCTTGGGCTAAAATAACACACACACCCGAGGTCTGTCGAGATATAATGCAATAACAACCACACAAACATGGTACATTCTATTGTGACAATAGGGATTTACTGGATGCTGCAAGCCGGAGAATTGCAATGACCATCACAGGCCATCATATGTTTGCAGGAAAGAAAGAAAGACAGCTCCACCAAATGGAACATGCTAGGAGAGGGCAATCAAGATAGAGGAGTCTTGGAGCAGATAATAGCAGTACTCCTGTGTCTCTAACAATGATTGTAAATCACTTTTATAACTCCTAATTAAGTCTCCCATAAACTTCTGATCCATTTATGTACAGTGCCCTAAATCAAACGTGCATGCTGTTGTGCCTGAGCTGCACGGATAGGTAGAGTTGGGGTGGGGGTTCGGGACTAATGGGCAGGAGAGGTCCTTTTTTTGGAAATTGATGGTGCCTGAAGATGGCACAGTGGTGGAGGCAATGCTATAGAGGGAAGTATGTGGAAGGGTATGCAAATGAACCATCTGGGTTGTTTGAACGAGGGGCAATCAGGGAATATGAGGCCACACGGCAGCACAACCCACTCACATCATTGTCGCCACTGTGTACTTTATAGACAGGGGGCAACCTCATTTCTTTACCCTGGTCGTCAAATTAGTACCAGCCAAATGGTTTTGGCACACACCTTTATCAGAGCAGCTTTTCCTTGTTCTCATCTTTCACAAATATATGTGCGCATCCCAGGCATGTAGGTAGTTAATACATTTAGTCATTTTGTCAGCATATTTTAACCAGATATATACCGCGATATACTGCCACTGAACGGACTGCTACAAATGTATATTTTGTTGTAAGTAAGTAGTAGATCCTTGTAACTGTAAATAGAAACATTTATGAAACAAGCAAATAAATTGCAAGCATTATGGACTATTTTGCTGTCTGTCTACATATAGATACAATATTATTAATAGGATCACTAACAAAGTCAAAATTATTCACTGCATTATCTGAAAGGGCAAGTTTCTAATAATACTCAAATAATGAAGTTCATAAACGTGGACTTGTGCTTGTATTGTTCCCACACCAGGTCAATATAATTAACCGTAGATCCGATAGGCTGCATATGTGCATATGCATGACTGTCAAAGCATGTTCCATTTAAATTACATAGATACATGGTGCATAATTCATGCATGTATCCACGCGCATCATGTTTAAGAAGTGTTCCAATTCCAGCTCATTACTTCCACTACACAGGCCGGAAAATGAGAGACGAGAGATTTATTCAAGTATAACCTATTAACCACCTAGCGTTAGGAAAACTTGGAAATATAATGACCATTCAGGCCATTTTAATGCTAGTTTTGTAGGTGTTATTTGGGTGTTGTTACAGCTGTAAGCACGTTTAACTAGATCCCACTTGGCACCTCACATAATCTTATGAGAACACTCGCTTTCTACTTCAAACGGAGCCCACTGCTATTCAACCAAATTCCTTGAAAAATTGGACTCTCCATACTAACGTAGGTACATGAGGCTGCCCTTAACAGATCCTTAATGCACAACATCTTTAGTACCTGTGCTACTGCAAGCAAACCAAGGCAACCTTACAAGCAGCCGTACGAAAACAGTTTTAACCAAACAGGTTCACTTTGGTGTTACGGGATGAGTGCTCGAAGGGTTTTGATTTGTCACACTGTGTGCCAAACGTCCTTTACACACAATCAAATAAAGTTGTATATTTCTCTGATACAACTATGCCATGCAGACAACATCTGCGATTCACTACACTGTACAAGTAACTAATACGAGAAGGCAACTCAGCATCTGCAGTGTGATGGCATTGTTTTCCAATTAGCTTTAATTACATTGTGAAGTGGAATACGGCATACGCAAAATCACCCCATTATCTTTATTGTCACCGGCAATGTGGTGTCTGCATTGTTGTGGTCATGCGTTTGTTTGAAAGTCCATTAAAGGTGTCCTGGGAAGACCTGCTGGGCCCGGTGAACCCAGGCTGAGGCGACCTGTCGCCCCTCGCTGACAAGTGGGCTGAGCACTAAAGATACCTGCCATCTGGAGAGTCAGTGAGCTGAGAAATGCACTGCAGCAGCTAAGCAGCCATTTTGGCTCCAGGAAAAACACCTTGCGAGGCAAAAGCTGGACTTCTTAAATGGAGAGGGGCTCACACTGCGGTAGAGATAGGCACAAAGCACCGTTTTGGTACACCTTGATTGTATAGGTTTGCATCTCAATGATTGCATTTAGAAGAGAAGATGCATGGTCTGCAGTAATCGGCCATTTTGAAACGAGACAAAAGCCTGTGCTATTGTACCTTCAGTATGGTGAGTCACCCTTCTAAGTCAACTTTGAGAATTGGGACTGGTCAGACAATTAGGTAGTGAGATCAAAGAAAAAGGCTACACAAATATCAACATCTGGCTTAAACAAATGTGTTTGGAGTGGATTGCAAAATGTGCAACAACTGGACGAAGGTATCATCCCTGGATGAAGGTATCATCCCTACCTCTCAGTGGAGGTTTCTTCCTCTCAAAATGATTTACGCAGTCACAATCACTTTAAATATATATGTGTATCTATTTGGGGCCTGCACATGCTCTCCAAAACATACAGAAGGTGTATATGACAAATCCGTCTTGAGCAGGCAAAAGAGTGTCAACTGAGGATTACATTGACAAGGGATGATCCTGTAAGCTAGCACTCGGGATATGAATTCACTGACTGCTATTAGACAAGGATTGAATTAAACCAGCTTATCTGAAGAGCACTCCTCACCACCAGAACATATCCACAGACGGCAATATCATCCATATTACCATCATCACAATGGCTTACAATGAATGCTAATTCTTTTTTATGGAGTCGATGCGAATGAACAGAAGAAAGAGAGGAAAAAATCTAATGAATGAATAATGCCCACCTCTCTCTCACACACACACACACATGCACCCCCCAAACACACACACACACACACACACACACACACACACACATACATACACCCCCAAACACACACATTCACAAACACTCACACTCACACATACACATACACACACACATTCACATTAACACACTTTTTCTCTGAATACTTTATCCAGACTGATGTCCCCATTGCATTTCTGAAAACGTTTAGCAACGGATAAAATTCGATGAGAAATAATTAATAGCATACATTTGCATCATTAGGGCGGATTAAGTCAAACAATGTTTGCATAGTGAAACACTGGAGGGACTGTGTGGATTTCAAAGAGACATTTGTGCCATTTCCACTTTTAGTTTAGGAGGGATATGTTTCCCCATGGGAACAAGGATTCAAATAAGGGAATGGAATAATGGATGCTCAATTTGTCAGGCAAGCACAGCATTTAGCCACATTGTGTGTGTGTGCGTGTTTGTGTGTGTGTGTGTGTGTGTGTGTGTGTGTGTGTGTGTGTGTGCGTGTGTTTGAAAACAACAATAGCCAAACTACTGAAAATCTACTGATGCAGACTTAATGAGAAAGAAACAGAGTGTTAGTAGGGAGTTTCAAAATATAATGGTAGATAACTTTCCATTTTTTTTCCCGGGATTCGATTACGGCCAACACCTTAGCGATTAGCAATGTTTTACTCCTCCCCTGAGTCTACTCCAAACGCAGCTTAGGTAGCAAAAGTTCGCTGCCCATTTCCTAGCGAGAGTGTTTTACCATTTTCCCGACTAACTCTCCAGACTGCTAATACCTGAAATCCTAAAACCCTGAATGACGGAGCCAGCTTATCCAGATGTGTCTGCACCTGTTCCGCTATGATCTCTGCAAACCCAGAGAGGAGCAACTCTGCTCTAGACATTTTGGCTGCCCTTGAAGTATGTGGAACAACAGTTGACACAGGGGTCCATTTCTCTCTCTGGGTGCATTTAGGCGGTTACATTTGCATTGTTTGACCCCTCTGTGTTCCCAATAAGTCCACTCTGTTTACTTTGTTTATTCAAATCACAGTTAAGTCACCTTGCTATCTTTTTGGAAAGGGAAACATGAAATGACTTGTAACATTAATCACTAGATTTATCAGGCCAAAAGGCCCATTAAGGTTTCAGAAAAAAAAGAGATCAGAGATATTTTAAGAATACAATAATGACTGTTGCGCAATAAAAGCTATGCAATCCAACATTTGGTAAACCATGGAATATCTAAAAAAGAAATGTAGGCCTCCTGATGCATCAATGAGACATCTTATGTCCTGCGAAAATGCATCAAAGGTACAGAACCTGGTTCAGTCACAGTGGTATCCATCAAAAACCCATAATAGCTCCAACTCAACAGGGAATGAGCTCAACCAACAACATTACGGCCCAACCGAAAATTGACCTGTCAACAGAGCTCAGCCATCACCATTAGTCAAGCCAAAGAATAATTAAACTTATCCCCATTACACAAAAGACAACAATATGGCATGGGAACCTCATTAGGCAAGTGAGGGAGGGAAAAAAACGAGGTGATGAAGAGCCCACTGAGCGGAGATTGGATTTGAACAAGTGCTGCTCCGGTCCTGGGGGTATGCGAGGAAGACGACGGCGACGGTGCTGCTCAGTGAGACGATAGGTAGAGGCTGCATAATGATGAGACACGTAGTATTACCACCGTTCAGATTTATGTCTTCCCAGGCAGGTTACGATCATTAGGGGAAAGTGGGCAAGTGGGAAATGGAGGTGCGACTGTACGGCCCCGCGAAGTGGAGGAAATTACAAGAAGTTCTTTTTTTCTTTTTTCTTTTTTTTCGGGAGGGGTTTTCCGGCCACGCAGCAATTTTTCACGATAAATCTTTGATCCTCCCCTTGCCTATTTGTGTAATGGCATTTTATAATGGAAGACAATTTCACACTCCAATTAGCGCATCGTGGATGTTGTCCTAAACAGCCAATCTGAGACGATATCAAACAAGCATGTTTAACTCCAGGGGTGTCATAAGATGCTCGAAGTCAAACTAAAAAGGCAATAAAGTTAGTGTCGTCGTCTTTGTGTGTAAGAGGTGAGTGCATAACATATGCTAATGAAGCCTGGATGCAGCTGTTTGATAGAGGTTAAGGTTGCAGACAAGAAAAAAACAACACAGCTCACAGTTGTATTCCTTCGAAATATAATGGATTTAAGGCTTGCAAGAAGGAATCATTAATAATGCAAAGAACACCTGGGTTTAATTTGAACACTGTCCACAAGAGAGCTGTTTCGCATTTGACAGTCTCAAGGAAAAACACATGTAAACGTTTGTTTTTTTGGGAGTCCTATTTTAAAGCGTCTCATTACATCACCACAAGTAGCTGATAGCCATTAGCTTTGTCAGGTTACTGTGTCACACCCATGCATCGACAAAGTGTAGTCCACCCTCTTTTCATCGACCTTCTCCTGTGAGAGAAAGCAAGTGTGATCATTTGTAACTTCAAATAGATTATGAAGAAGCCAATACAACTGGCTTGGAGCTTCAAATGATGATAAATACAAATGGGTTGCCACGTCCCTTGGATCCACACTATCGGTCATGGCACCAGAGCTGTCTAAACGGCCCACTTGAAATGCATAGCAGAGTCGCATTAATGGCAACCAAACCATACAACTGTGTAGACTGGGAAGACAACCATAGAGGCCAGTTTAATTAGAGTGTGATATGTAGTGAGGGAGCTGTCCAGTCCCTGCTGCTCACCCTCTGGAGACAGACACGTCAACACAGTCAAACACACACACACGCACACACACACACACACACACACGCACGTACCCACACCACACTGAAAGGATGTGTGTGACATCCAGCTGATCGTATTTGCAAAAGTAAATGTCAGCCTCGTCTCTGGGCCAGATATACACTCTGACTCCTCGCTGTGCCACCAGAGAAGACACTCAAATATGGGGGGGGGGGTTGGGGGGCGGGTGAGTAAAATAAAGTGTCAAATCAGCATCACCATGTGCTCCGAGAAGGGACATATGCAAATCGTAAAAGCTCTGTCGCTACAATGAGCGCAAATAAGTCTGATTGTGACGAGTGATTTTAAACCAGTGTGTCAGATGGTGGTAAGGCGAGCGGCGAGAGCGTGAGCAGAGAGAGCCAAGTGGCAATATGCTGGGCCCCATCCCACACAGATCAACAAGCCGACAAACAGATCAACAGGGCCCAGCACGTCAAAGAGCTTTACATAAACCAAATATGAATAGGTTATTTAATAAGATCACCTATACTCCATCAATCTCCATTCCCCCCCCATTTTCTCCGCGGTTCACTTCATTTTCTCCGGCCCGGAAGACGAGCTGGATATGTGCTCTCACACACAATCAAAGCAAGGAAAACCACCCACAAATACACACACGCGCGCGCGCACACACACACACACACACACACACACACACATCTGACCGTTCCTCACACCTTCCGTCTTCACCTCGTCCTCCTCCACACCTGACAGGTATTTCTTCAGTGTGGACCTTAAGGGTACATGACAGATCCACACAACCAGAAGGGGAGCCCTGGTCACGTTAAAAAAACATAAAGGTTACGGCGGCAGTTAAAATATCAAAGCCTTTGGGTGTAGCAATGAATTCTAAACACGTGAAGGAGGAGGAGGAGGAGCAGGAGGTGTGGTATTCACCAAGGGTAGGATAGCCAGCCCGTAATCCCCACCGCAGCCCCCAAGAGCCAGCAAGGCTTCCCACTTAGGTTATAACCCTCACTTAAGGAGAGCATGTTTGCCCTGTGTCACGGCAGAATATGGATGAGAATTATTCATCTGTCCATAACAAAGTAGCTACACTATTTGGCATATAAATTATTAAGGCAACTATAGGTGTCTAGTAGAACAGCTTTTTAAAAATCGCGTTTCATTTGTTTGTAAATTTGATTTGTATTTCCATTGTTTTCGTCCTCTAAGTGAGTCAGTCGCACTAATTATCCAGTCTGCACCAACCTTTGGAGAAGACATTTAAAAAAATCTTTGAAGTAATAAAAGTAAACTTTTCGCCACTGGTCTGTAAAATCTGGCATAACGAATAGAGCTGTTGAGGTGGCTCTGGCACCCCCAGCAACACTGCGTCACATGTGACACGAGTCAGTCAAAGTATGAGCTTTGCGTGGCATGGCTTGAAAGAGGCGGCGCGGCCTCACCAGGAGCACCCTGGCAGCGAGGCACGGCCCCCCCCCCCACCACCGCCAATGCGGCTGTCTGCTGTCGACGTGCTGGCTTCTCCCTTTCCTTAACAACACACCTCCATCTGCTATGGTGACAATGGAGTGTCAATACATAGCTGCTATTCCATTAAAAAGAGCAACTCCATCTGTTCCCTGTCTCTCTTCTTGCCGTGTACGACTCACCACTTGACTGTATCCATAATTTCCCTTTGATTCCCGGCCCATTGCCTGTGTTTCATCATGGCAGACGTGCCAGATCAACAGCCTGCGGAATCTCCGAGTTCAGCAATGTCTGTCTTTCTGTCTGTCTCTCTGTCGGCGTGCCTGTCTCTGTTTGTCGGTCTGTCGGTCTGACTATCTGCCTGTCTGCCTGTCCGTCTGTCCATCCGTCCGTCCGTCCATCCGTCCGTCCATCCATCTGCCTGTCCATCTGCCTGTCCGTCTGCCTGTCTGTCTGTCTGTCTGTCGGTCTCTCTGTCAGCGTGCCTCTCTGTCTGTCTGTCTGCCTGCCTGCCAGCCTGTCTGTCTGTCTGTCTGTCTGTCTGTCTGTCTGCTTGTCTATCTGTCTGTCTGCCAGCCTGCCAGATGTGTGTGCCTGCATTGTACATACGCATTCTGAACATCACTAAAATGTGATGTTTCCGCTCTGTGTGGATGAGTGCATGTTGATCCTGCATAGAGCGCCTGTGCACGTGAACACCTAGCGCTCGTTAACCCGCAGCGTGTGTCTTGCTGCCTGGGTGGGGGGTCGACTAAACAACCAGTGCTGCATGGCCTGCTCAATCTTCCATCCAGCCTCAACCTGGCCATGACAACCCCCCTCCAACAGCATTTAGTCCTGATCTATTATATTATTAGCGATGGGCCCTGAGCCATGCCTCTCTACTTGACTAATGACACTAATCCTTCTATCTGTAGCTGGCAACACACGTAATGCCAAGGAGAGCGGCAATCACATATCCCACACCTAGTGGTACTTGGTGTTGAGTCAGTGCTACACGCACACACACACACACACACACACACACACACACACACACAACCAGCTATTTCCGCAGAAGTGTCTGCTTCAACAGACTGTTGCCCATTGAGTGGAAAGACGTACTGTACAGAACGATCATAAGTGTGACTGGGATGTCATGGGCCCTTCATTATAGGTATACTAATTGTAGGGCTGCATGAATGCCTTGAAAAATGCCTCTGTGATTGATTTGAATGTACTCTGTGAAAGTTAACTGTTCTACCTTCAAACCGCTAAAGCAGTTGTCTTTATTGAAGTTGACAGGGAACTTGTGGGGGGTTTGTTTGCGGGGAAAAAAAAAAATAAGTCAGATAATTTCATGTTCATTTCAGAGGGTTAGGATTTGAAAGGAAATGTAAGGAGACGCACTGTCACTGCATGAGCGCTCAAAGTGCTTGAGATGTGATGCAAGGAAAACACTAGAGTTGATTAAAACGCACCCCTCTGAGTTGGTATCCTCCAGACAGACAGGTGTTGCGAGACGTGCGGTGATATGAGTCGACAGGGGCCCTGTCAGGCACATTAGAGGGACAAGGGGGAGGTGGACAAAGGTGTGCCAGTCACCTGGGGTTCATCTCTGACAAAGCAGAAACTCATTGATGTGAACAAGCCAAATAAGAATATACTTATGCCTGTAGGCCTATGGGAGGGGGTTTATCGTATTAGCGGTTGCGTTTGATAATGCACTCACGCATATGAACAGCGGAAGCAGTATTTTGTTTGGAACAATTCCCTTCTTTGCCTCTGTCGATGTAATTCCGTCAGAATGTGCTCCGTCAGAAAAGCAAACCACATCATATCCCAAGCGGCTGCAGCGGTAACTACCAGCACAGTATCTCTGAACCGTGTGGCCGGTGGGGCCACTGACAGATTAACATACCCTTCATGCAATTCATTAGGAAGGCTTGACCTTCTCTCACAGGGTCAATGAAGTGTCAGGGTGGTATATGTTAAATACTGGATGGAAAGATCGTCTCTTTTTTTTCGGTTGATAAGAGGCTGAGTTGAGCCGAGGCTAAGAGGGGAGGGTGTTTTTAGCAAGGTTTTTCCCCAGCTCCCCAGAGCAGTCCAACCGCAGAGGCCCTGCACATGTTTGACTACTAACCATCCAAAAGGCCGGCTCTTCTTTCTCGTTCCAGCTTTGAAGCGAGTGCTGGGAGGGTCTCTCATGAATAACTGAGGGAGCCAAACAAGTGGAGCCCGATGTTGTCTCGGCTCGTGTCGAAAAGATTTCAGACAAAAAGCTGTAATCGCCAGTCAATTAGGCGCTGCTCAGAAGAAAGAATCCAAAGAATGCTGGTTTCACTCTCTAAGCTGCACGGTGGACATCTCCTCTTCTTTTTCTCCAGACAATTCATAGACGTGGTTCTCTTGACAGTCGTTAGTCAGATGCTCAGGAGACCAACGATTGTCTGTGTAATTAGGTGGAGATTGGGCAGCGTAGCCCTTTAGAGAAGAACTGACTCCTATGTTTAAAAAGATCTGGTCTACTAAGCCGTTTAGATCCTTTTCACTCTAGCCAGCGTGACCGACTGCAATGGCACGTCAATAAATTTAAGTAAAGATACAAATACATGTACTTCAAACAAAGTTGATTCATGTTGAGGAAAGAGAGCGTGTGAACACATTCCCATTGGAGCATACATAAGGATGCCTCCTTATGGGAATTTCTAGGAGTGTAAACTTTGCCCATTACCAGTACCAGCTTCAGGCCTGGTCTGACCCCATACTACTGCCGTTGCAGTCTGAAGCATAGCGTGTCAAAACAAACAATATGACAGAATTGGAAAGGAATGAAGAGCCATTAGAGACACCATCTCACCTTCTGGTCGTGGCTGTAGGCCAGGGCCCAGTCCTCATGTGTGGGGTGGAACAGGAGGCTCAGGATGAAGAAGCTGAGACGGTACTTCTGATAGCTCGCACCCTCATCGGAGCTGATGAGCACACTGCTCTCAAATTCTGGGTCGGTCAGCACCATTATCTGAGAGAGAGAGAGAGAGAGAGAGAGAGAGAGAGAGAGAGAGAGAGAGAGAGAGAGAGAGAGAGAGAGAGAGAGAGA
>JAVQIZ010213297.1:0-37733 GCA_036023535.2 Galaxias brevipinnis
CACACACACACACACACACACACACACACACACACACACACACACACACACACACACACACACACACACACACCCCTTAGTTAGATATTGAGTGTGAAAATAGGCAACCTTATACAGAAACTTTAACTTGTGATACAATCAAGAAAACAATAAAGCCCCAAAATATGGTGACAGGATATTGCCTTTGAAGACTGCATTAAGGGTATTCATTCAAAAACCAATATACATGCAAGCCATTTAGCTAGCAAGCAACATGCTGAAAACAAGGCATTTAACCTTGAGCACTGAGGAACCCCTTCATTCTCAGCCAAAAACCGGTGACAGCCCATCTGTGGCTACAGTCTACAGATCAGCAGGGGAATAGTGGTTCAATAGCCTTGGATATTTATAGACGGCCTTATACTCACTGTATTACAACACAGATATGAATATCATCACATTATCAGAAAGACAACTACTGTACATACAGCTGTCATACAAAACTATTGTTATCCAGGGGTCAGAAGTTGCATCGCAATGTCTCTTGACAACTAAGTCAAGAGCACATGATAAATTAAAGCCCAACAAAATGACTGGATAAAAAGTGTAGGACAGACCTAAAATGGAACGATTTTGATGTTAGTTTCTTATCAACTTAACTCTTCTTCATAAGACTTAATTAATTCACGTCATGCCTCTCACTAGTCACAGGAAACGAACCTCAGGAGACAAAGTACATACAGTACAAGGGAAAGGGAAACACATGACAGTGTGTGGGAAGGTGGAAGATACAGGATTCTATTCCATCACAAACCTATTTTGTAATGAAGGTAAAAAAAACACCCACAATGCTGCATACTTGCCGGCATACTAGTCTTATCCAATCCTATTATATTGTTATCTATTGTTGTATTGTTATTCGTTATATTTAACTTAATTTATAAACCTGCTCCACTCCCTCAATAAAATTTTCAAATAAGTACTTCTTATACATTTGCCCATGTGTTATGCTTGTGTTGTAATGCTTTTCTTTTTTTAGTTCATAAAATGTCCCTAATTGGGCACATTTATTGAACATTCATTAGGAGAATGAGCATGACCTATCAATGTGAGAAGCTTTCAGTCAGATGTATATGTATTATGGAGCACCTTTCTCGTGACTACTATTACTCCACTTTTAGACTCTATGGTGCTACTCTTACTTATCCAGCTGTGTGCCTGAATCCCTAAGATACCCTGTCAAACAACTAAATACGCTTCTTTGGTTACAGGGTTGGGCCAAGGGGAGGTGGGCTGAGACTGACTAGCCTTAGGGTCCCATGGGTTGCAGCTGCAATAGTAGATAATAAGGATGTTCAACATCTGGATTACTACCACATGATTGCATAATTAGCTATATGCACATACACTCCATTTCCACTTAATTTGACTTTCTCATTAACATAATTGTCAGAGGGTCAAATTGCTGCAGCAAAATGTATTTAACATGCAGACATGGTTACGAGGTTCACTTGTCAATTACTAAACATCTCAATGGGGTAAAATGCAACTTTGACCTTAAAAGTGTTTGTTGGCGCAAGATATAGTGATTTCAGAATTTCAAAAATGTCTGATCTTTTCATGGTTTAACAAATTACGGTCCAGTCCAGAGTTTTAAGATAATAGTGAAAAGAAAAAAATACAATCAATCAGCAAGTAGCTGTTCAGTGAGCAAAACACTTTGTTATTGACCAGAGTAGTTCAAGCTGACAGGAACATCCCAATATCAAAATGCCCTGTTTACAATAGTGGGGATGGGCCTCCCTGAAGGGATAGATGTCCATAAGAGGGGACATGATGATGTGTGTGCATACATTATTCACTCATATCCAATTCATATAACAATAATAATATTGCTAAAGCTAATTGCTATTGGCAAGATTCAGCACTTTGTCTTATACGATTCATCAGTAATCATAATGGTTCCAGATTCTGCAGTGTATAGAATTACTGTAGACCTAATTCAGAAAAATACAATGTAAATAGTGATATCTGTGGGATTGTTTCACGTATTCAAGACATTTCTGAGAAAGGGATTATTTCTTTATCAAATAAGCAAAAGAAACACAATCAGTTGCACACTATCAAGTGTGACTGGATTACACAAAACACAATACACAAAACAGTCAATGATTGATTGATCTTGATCACTTTAAGATATATCATTTTGAGATGTTTTTATAAGTATAATCACAACTAGAGTACATACTGTTCAGAACCAAGAAAATAAATCTGTAATGGTGAAAAAAACATGGCATGTTTTATTAATCTTGGTAAATGTTCCAGCAGAGGGTTTTAGAGGATTTTGACAGGAAAGTAGAACACTGGCCTTAGCTAGACTCCCACACCATGAATTTCTCTTTGAATTTAAAGTGCTCTTATTATTTTGAAATTATTACTTGGCAGGGCAATCATATTCACACAAGCCAAAGTGAATTGTTAATATAGTTGACACCACATGCTTTTCATTAGCAAAAGAAACACTGTTGATTTAGGCAAAATGTCACTTCTGGCCCCTAGCCACAAGGGTGGCCCTAGCTCTTACTGTTTGATCTCCTTGACTTTGGCCCTTACGGCCCCCGCTTGTGCCTTGTCATAGGTCTTCCTGCGAGAGAGAGGAGAGGGCTCCGGAACTCTCTTTTCCACCCCTGAGACAGTTCTGGACCCGGAACTGATATTTAGTTTAGTGTTGTTAGCAACACACAAAACAAAACAAAAACAGGATGTAAGACCAAAAAGAAATCAATACAGTAATGAAGGGATGAGCATGCAATAAAACATAACAAACACTGGTACCTGACATATGAAATGAGTGATTTGTCTTCACCAAACTTGTTAGCATTAGAAATACATTGAGTCCAACCAAACCAATATCAATCTCTGATATCTGAATCTTTTTAATCTGCACTAATGTTAATTCAAAGCCTTTATTTCAAGATGTCAAAACAGAAAATAAGTTTATTCTTTATGAAGCTAATTATAAAGCCATCTTCCAGTCAGCTGGCAACAATTTATATTAGATTAGTTACAACGTGCCAATGAATAAAAAAAAAATTATATAGCTGTGTTGAACACCAGTGAAAAAGCTAGATATTCTGTAGGTGGAGAGTGGTATATGTATGTAGTCTCCATGTAAATGTTCTAAATTATACTTTTCTCATAAATATGACAATTTCGTTTAAATTAACAATAATGGCTAAATGTTTTGAAGAAATACGTTTTTCAGTTGATGGAGACGGGGGGCCTATAGGGCTGATCATATCATGCAAGTCAAATAAACTTAAAGAGAAGAAGAAGCATCAGCTAAATCAATATTCAGGAAGCAGGGCATTTCAGAAGTATTAGTGAGTTAGTAAGCTATGCGCTAAGCTCGGACTTACATGCTGCCCATCTTAGAAGAAAAGCCAGGGGAGTGAGCTGTGTGGTCCCTGTCTCTGACTGACGAGCCGAGAGTCTCAGGATCTCCGCCCCCTTCTGGCGTTTCAACCAATGGAAGGATTGGGCTGGAAAAGTCTCCAGCTGGCATGTCTGATGCGGAATCGCTGTTAGCGTACAGCAACTCCATTTGAGTGGTAGTCCGCCTACGAGCCTGTATCAGGACAGGCACACACAAACACAAACAAAAGAGGAGCATAAACTTTAGAGTGTGTAATTTATGATGAACAAACAGAGGAAAAACTGACAAATTCAGGTAATTTATGACTAACAAACAGAGAAAAAATGACAAATTCAGGTAATTTAGGACTAACAAACAGAGAAAAACTGACAAATTCAGGTAATTTATGACTAACAAAAAGAGAAAAACAGCGAGGGACATCATCATACCTTGTTCCTATTTTTTGTCTCTCCACAAAGTTTCATGAGATCTGACGCCAAGGTGCTAAATCAAAAGACACATAAACATTATTGATTGCCTAAATCCAGTAAAATATGTTCATGCCTTCTTCTGTGTGCATTTGCAACATCAGATACAATCAAATGTTCTGTGTGACACTTACTTCCCCTCTGCAGCAGGACTCTGCGCAGATTCATCACTGCTGCTATCATCTCCATTTTCTGTTAAATCACATAACCAGATGTATCAACCTTTTGTATTTGTTACTTTAAATCACTAATAATACTACTATTTTGAATTTATAGTTTATAATGAATATAAATATAAATATTGTGATTGTCGTTTGTTTGAAGAGAGCATGGTATATAAATGAACAAGGAAAGCAGATGAAGACAATGTCAGCGCAGCGTCTAGCTAAATTATCCAAAAGACCCTAGGTCCTTGTCCAGTCACTGACACCGGAGGGTTTCAAAAGGCAAATAAGGTAAAAGGTCATAGGTCAGATATGGCGGGGAAGGTTAAAGTAATGAAGAGGTCAACAAGGGGCAAGAAAAAAAACAAGCCTCCTAGACCAGACGACAACACAAGGTCAACAAGGTAAGGAATCATTAGTCCGGTAGCTCCCATGGGGGTGGTTTGCCTACAAGGTCAAACAGACACACGTCAATGTTTTCTGCATGTGAAAGGGTGGGGAGTTAGCGGGTGCTAAGGCATGGTGTTTGGAGTACATGGTGAGCTGAGGGGAGGGTTCTCCACACTGAGGGGACAGGAGGAGGGAGGAGTGCAGGGAGGTGCGGCATACAGACGATGGAGGGAAGCCTTGCAGCATCACACCACATGCACCGGCCTATGGTGTTCTGCTGTTCAGTTAGTTCCAAGTAAGAAAAGGGGGGGACCCATGCATTTGTAACACAGATAAGACTGATTTGATTTGACTTACCGACTGGCATATTACCTAGCTCTGTAAAAAAAAACAAGGCAACATGGGGGAACAGAAAAAAAGGCAACACACAAATCAAAAGCACATTCCCCCATCTTAAAAAAAAAATAAAAAAAATAAAGTGTAAAAGTGATCTTCTGTGTCTTGACTACCATCTGAACAGACACTGGCTGAAGAGAGTAACATATTTTAAAGAGTTTACCATCAACTTCATCTCCTTAGCCATCTCATCTTTAAAATTGACAATATTTTTTATTTTAAATGGTTAAAGTGTTATTTAATGTGCAGGCCAGCATCTGTTCAGGAGCTGGCATCAAGCAGCAAAGGCAACTCGGGGGACAGGATCATGCAATTAACAACAGCAACCCTGTCCTGGTCCTGAGAGCCCACATTAATTCACAAGAGTTTCAAAGCACCAGACATGATTCTAGATGTATAAATCTACACGGAGGCTTTGTTTGAGCTTAAACCTATGTCCCGTAACCTTTTCGGGAAACACTTCTAAATAAGCCAAAGCCTTGAACCGAAGTCACAAAATATCGCAAAAATATGTTTTCCATGCTAGCTTCAGTTAAAACAACACTATACTATTTAACACAACACAGTGAGGACAAACACAGCAGGGGCTTCCAGGAGCAGGTCAGGGTGTGCTGGGTCTAGACCTGGCCACTGTACAACCCATCCAGAGAGCCTCTAGAGGGATCTGTAGGGTCAAAGGTCTACCTTGCAGAGCGTTCCCCAGCAGGGCGTCCAGTTCGGGGTTGAACTCGGCCTTCTCCTTCAGCATGTGGAAGAGCAGCTGGTTCTGTGTTGCACTGGTGATCTCCGTCTGCTTCAGCCGGCCCTCCATCACCTTCACCTGGGACTCCTTCTGAGCTGCCAGGAGACCCTGAGGAGGACAACACCCTGTGTGATGGGTACGTCACCAGCCAATGACAAATCACCCTATCAGTTCTATTAGACTATAAGGCAGAATTTTTTTTTTCCCCCCACAACTTCTTCGGTTGAAATGTAGATAAATATAAGTTTGCCCATGACTTGAGTGGTGACCGTAAAATCATATCAGCCTTTTTGGGGACGATAAAAAAAAAATGCCATGCTGTTGATTGGTGGAATACCTTGTTGATGGCCATAGACATGAAGTGATCGAGCAGGAAGCGTGCCTCTGACAGGGTGCAGGAGCTGATGACTGCAGACACATCGACGGTGTCGACCTCCTCCTGAGGAAAACACAGCGTGTCGCCTTCATTTGCAAGTCGAGCAGTGATTAAACGGGTGGGGAGTCGCTGAAGGAACTGATTGTGGTGGCAAGGAATACTCTATGCATGCTTAACAAATGTGTTTTTGAATTTTAGAATGTGCGCTTCACTTATCTCCTGACCTTTCATCCTCACAGTTGCTTTTGTTTCATCACACAACAGCACACAACAGCATCGCCTTCAGAATCATAACTATATCTCTGTTCCCGATGAACCACCTCACCTTGGCCTCCTCCATCTGCATGATGTTGGCCTGACAGTCAGCGATGCTGTCGTTGATGTAGTCGATGTTGGCAACCAGAGCCTCTACTTCCTCCGTAAGGGGAAGTACCAGCTTCTCTGCATCTGGGCCCTCGCCAGCCAACCGCTCCCTCCTCCTGATGACCTTCTCCCTGCGCTTGGTCAGCTCCTCACGTTGCTGTGGAGAATGGCATTCTCCTGTTAACTGGCCTGAAAGGTCCTTAACCCATGGGACTGAATTAACAGAGGCGAGTAAGAATTTCATCACAGTGCCTTAAATGTATTCCCAAGGATGTCTGTCAAGAATGTTGACACATTGAAATGTCCTCAAAGACGCATCTAGATCAATAGTGTATTCAGTGAAATAAACGAAACATCCCTACAGAGTATAGACAGGGACTTGAGTAAGTGGTTTAAGGTGTCACCTTGAGCAGGCGGTTCATGTCGCCTTCCATGTTTGAGATGGTCATCCTCTGCATGATGACATCAGAGATGCGGCGTTCCAGGGATTGCCACTTCCCTCTGGCCACTCTGGTAGAGTACACACCCACTGATCGTCTGTAGTAAGGCCTGAGTCATCACCAGCCAAACACCAGGAAAGCAATTAGACACGCAAATACAAATAAAAGTCTACTGCTATTGACGGTCTGATTAGAATTATACACACTCAAGAAGAACCAATATGTATACGTCACAAAAGCAAAGAGAAATTAACCAAAAAGCAAAACAAAAAGGACACCCAAAAGCTGACCTGGTCCGGTTAGGAGCTGCGTTTCCTGAGGCGTGCAGGCGTCCAGATGGAGGTCTATGGGGGCTGTCTTGGGCAGGGTCTGGCACACTGACCTTCCTGGTGACCTTACCCGACACTGGCCTGGCCTGCCTCCTCAAAGCTGTCACCTGAAAAACACAAACAATCGCAGGTACACACAAATTTGTGAACGTTTTTCATAATTTTCCTCCTAATACTGCAGCCTTAAAATGTATGGAGTGCATATAGCATAATAGCTTTATGTATTTGGGTTCAAATGACTTCTGATAATGTACAGTTAGAAAAAGTATATCTTGGTTCTCAAAACATTTGTCATGGTGACTCACCTCTTCAGTTTTGCGACGTAAAATCAGCTCCTGCTGCCTCTTCTGGGCCTCCAGCAGTTTCAGCTGGTGCTACGGAGCAAACGTCACATCACACCATACGTAGGAGAACAGAGCTGCTATTTATATTTATTTATTTTTTTATTTTAACTTTGCTAATAGGGAGAAAATATCACAGCATGAACACTCAAAACGGTTAATAGACATAAGGAAATGAATATACAATTGTATGGTGCTACAAAGGTAGAAATACATTTCAGTCTTTAACCTTTAATAGGTTGTTTATTGATAAATCTAATTATAATTCAGATTTCCTGTGCAGTCATCAAAATATAGACAAAACATAATCTGAAGCATACCATATTAAATGGTAGATTGCAATTGTCTTATTTTGAGGCAAGTCGTGCTTAGACTACAGAAATGTTACCGAAATATAATTTGCGGTACTTTTTGTAACTCCTGAAACTTGCCTCACTGAATCCTGTTTTTTCAATATTATCCTAGCGTCAACTTTTTGGGAGTATCTCTGCGCCAAAGTGTATTTTTACAATAATTTCTGAAGCCAGCGCTAAATGGCAGTATGCATCAGGTTTAGAACCCATAGCTCATTGCTCGGCCAGTAAAACATCTTAGGCAGTGGCTTTGAGCTGGGGTTTGTTTGTTTATTGCTCAGCCAGTAAAACATCTTAGACAGTGGCTTTGAGGTGAGGTTTGTTTGTTTTCATGTTCTTTACCTCCTGCTTGCGCTGGTCCTTCTTTAATGTAGCAATCTCTCGGGTCCTGCGAGACTCTGACATTCTGTTCTTTTCCTGCTGTTCTTTCATCTGCTTCATCAGGCGAACCTGGGTTAATCATAATTTATAAGCAACATCAATTCATAATTTAAAATTTAAATTAGCGTTTACATTTATAATGAAGGCACAGACAACGTTTTTTATCGGTTCAGCTGGCAGACCTTTGTTTTCTTCATCTCCGTCACGTCCAGCTGGAGCTTCTTCAGCTGCCTCTCGTACTGCGACTGGTTCTTCAGGAGACGAGCATGCTCCTTCTGGGCCGACTGCAGTTTCTGCATCTCCTTGTTCATGACACTGAGCTTCTTCTCGTACTCTGCCTTGATCCTCCGGGCCTTGTCCTCTGAGCCAGTCTCCACTGAACCTTCACAGGGTAAAAGGTATGAACACTGTAAAGCAGGGTGTGAGGACTAACACTGGAAACACATCAACTTGTAAAAAGTCACACTGAATAAAACAGTGTTGTGTGACTTCAAAATAGACTGTAATAGTCTATAAGAGTCTGGATAGAGTGGTTAAACAGAAACATGGTTTCTCTTCTATCCACTTCATGCTCTTGTCAGTCGCCACGCGTGTCCTACCCATGTTCTGGAGAACGCGGTCCCTCTCCAGCTGCGTGTCTCGTATCTTGCTCTGCAGCATCATCAGCTTCTGCTCGTACTGCTGCTTGAGCGTGTGCAGACGCTGCTGGCTGTTCTCCAGCTCGTCAATCAGCTTCTGCTTGATGGCAATCTCGCAGGTGATGTTGGCCAAGTCTGCTTGGAAGTTATCTGGGGTGGACGTCAACACAATGAGGCCCAGATTGTCCCATGCGTGGGTTTTTCATTATGCAACATAAGGCACTTTACTTTGTGACTGTTTCGCAGTGTCAGTCTGCAGGGCATACCTTTTTCATCTAACTCAGAGTCGGAATCATCAGAGCTCTCCTCCACGTCCATCTCCTCTTCCTCGTCGTCATCCTCCTCTTCGCCTTCGTCACGGTCGCTGCCATCTTGGACTTCCTGCGGGATTTAGCACAACTTGGTACCACAATTAACAATGAATGTCTGTGAAATGATCATGATATGAGCTAAGGGATGTCAATCATACCATCTCTGCCTCTTCACTGGCTCCCTCATTCAACTCTTTCTCAATGTCCTTCTCTTGGTCATTGTCAGGGATTTCCTCCTTGACGACACTAGTGGATGGAGACATGGAGGTAATCCAATTGTTAGGAATCTTCAATAAGTCATAACGATGAGTACAACATCAACTCATAGCAAAGCCCTGATATCTTTAATGTAGGACGGTGTGTAAGTTAGGTAGTGCAGTTATCAAACATAAAATCATCTTCAAGTTCAGATTTAGGTATTGCATATACTTTATGTATATTTTAGAAAAATCATAGCAACACCTAAAAGCAGAACATGAAGATATAAAATCCAAGACAAAAAAGGTATGACCAAAATATGCAAAACAGCTCAAGAAGTGATGGATTCAACTGGACAATACAGGAGTTGTATCCATTCTAAGAGAATGATAACTTTCACAACAAAATGGGTCCCCGGCCTCGTTTGAAGGAGTATCAAACTGGCCTATTACTTAAACTGATGGGCACACTAAAAGGTAAAAAAAAAAAAGGTCAACACACAGAAAGGACAGGGTAGTTACCATACCATATCAAATTGCCATATCATATTTTGAGAGTCAAATAAAGATTACTATCAAGGTGAACTTTTATTTGCGTGTTACTCTGCAACAATCGGTTTCATCCAGCTCTAAATTGTCTCTAAGATAGAGAAACTGGAACCAATTGGGATGCTGCTCTAAAGGGGGTTTACTGTAGGAATAGATGGGGCAAAGTAAGAAGCTGCAGCAGTGTTTCTAGAGGGAGGGTCAGAAAAAGTAAGGTTAGGTATGGGTGTTTAGGAGAGAAGGGGCTGCTACAGTAGTAGATTTCTCTCCTGGTGTGGCAACTACCTGTTAACCAAAAGAAAATGGTGGATTAGCAGTTAAGCAAGTGATGGGGATGGCCATGAAGCAATGCGGTAAACTACGACAAACCTGGCATCCTCAACCTCCTTATCTAGCACCTCCTCCTCCTCCTCCTCCCTCTGCCTCTCTGCCAGCAGATGCTGCAGTCTTCAGGGAGAGGTGAAAGTGTGAGGGGAGAAGAGATGAGGGATAAAGAAAGTAAGGGAGGGGGAAAAGATGGAAAAATCGATTTCAGAGGGAGAAATATGGATAGCATGACTCACCTTTGTGTCTTAATATCTAGTAGTCTAGTGCTACAGACTTGTTGCATCCTCATATCAGAAACATTGTAAAAGGGTGAATGGTTTAAAAAGGGGCAGTAAAAGTTGAGGACAGATATTTGGGAGATTTAAAATAGGAAGTATATCCTATGGGCTGGAGTTTACCTCTTCTTCTTCTTTTTCTCTTTCTTCTTAAGTTTCTCCAGGTCCTTCTTGGCGATCTCGATGATATCAGAGGTCTCTTTCTCCGGGGCCATAGAGAAGGCTCCGGGCCCTCCGTAGAAGGACTGGCGTGTTGAGGCACGGGAAAGGTTTTTACGCAGGTTCTCATTCATAGCCTCACTCTCCAGGAGTTTGGTCCTGGGCCAGACAGATGACAAAAAAATAACAATGAGCTCAAAGCACATTATGTCTGATACTAGGCAACATCAGACATCAATTTCCAGACCTTACTTAATTCCTGTGTCGATGATGGTTCTTTTGATGATTAAAATGTGTAATAAATAGCTGTGTAATAAAAACATATGCACAGGGGCAATAAGCACGTTGTGGACCTTCCAAAGAAGAGCACAAGAGCCGTCTATTTAAAGAGACTGATTAATGATAAGCTTGACCTCGACTGAATTACTTCATGTCAACATTTCCCAGCTATCATTAATAAAATGTGAATATGTGTATTTGCTGTAATATTTCAAATGACACAAGGCAAAGTGCAGTACAGTGTCTCTATACCTGAGATCCTCTATCTCTTTGATGTAGCCCTGGATCATGTTGCCAATCTCCACACTCCCCTCACCTGAGAGGACAGACACATTTGTTTACACGCATTATCAGCCCTTACATAATATACATAGTATTTGAAACAATACACCCGTTATACACGCAAAGACACACACATACACACACACACACACACACACACACACACACACCCACACACACACACACACACGTCCTACCTGCCCTGGCCAGGACCTGATTGGCCTGGTCGCTGACCAGCTGTGTGAGCCTGACCCTCTGGGCATCGATGGTCTCCTGCATGGCCTTGACCCTTGACCTTAGGTTGCTGTTCTCCGTCTGCAGCATGTTGTTCTCGTGGAACATGTCACTGATGCCGTCCATGCCGTCCTCCCCTGCCAGACGCTTTCCCTGCCGACGGAAGACGAGGAGGACATTCAAACCCAAGAAAGTGTAACAGCTTTACTGGACGTCAGACGGTGTTTCTTCATTTGTGTTGTTCTTTCATCTATTTTCTCAGATCATTTATCTGAATCGTACTTCATCCACACCCCTTTATGCATTTCCTGTCTTTTCCAGGGACTCTCTCCCTCTTTTCTTCCTGGTTGTGCTAATCCCTCAATCATTCTCTCTCCCCTATCCCGACGCCTTCTCTCCTACCGTCTTGTACTCCATCAGCTCCATCTGGAGGCGGGCGATCTCGGTGCGCAGGGCGCTGATCTGCTGGCTGGCCTTATCCTGGTTCACCATCACCTTGTTCTTGATGTTCCGCGCCCGGTTTGCGTACTTCAGGCTGTTCAGCGTCTCCATGAAGTCCCGGTCGGACGGGCTGATGCATGCGATCATCACAGTTTGGCTGAAGGAAGGGAAGGTGTTATGTAAGTAATGGCGGGTCCGAAAATAGCAAGAGATATAGAATAGAAAGTGGTTAAAAATCCACTTTTTCTTTTTTGTTTGGAGTTCAACTTCAAAGACTGAATTGAAGACGTGTATTTCTTTCGGCCAGTTAACGTATAGATGTGGGGGTGAGGAAGAGCTACTAAAATAAAGGGAAAGGGTCAGATCCCTAGCACACCAACCTGTTTCCTCCTAAAGAGTCCTGTAGGAGCCGGGTGAGTTTGGAATCTCTATAAGGCACATGCGAGGATCGCTTGCTCCTGTCTCCCAAAGCGCTGATTACATTACCCAGAGCAAGCTTCACAAGGTGAAAAAAAGAGGAGGAAATAATTAACATCTGATTGTCCAAGTGTGCAATATTTCACTACATCAATGAAACTACTACCAGGGCTAAAGTTAAACAAACATAGGTTTACCTTATTGCTCTAGCACTTACAGAAATAAACCACTAGATGGCAGTCAGCCTTTACTGTTCAACTACAGTCAAATCTTAAAAGTGAATGATGACTCAGAAGCCTGAAATAGGACAGGTCTACTGGGCCAGACAGGGAGGCCTCACCAGTCCACAGTTGATGGAGATGCCCTCTTTAGCCCGGTCCCCTGTCGCCCCGGTTCTCTTTAGCCGCTCAGAACCTGCCAGGTCTACAAAGTGGAATTTGGCCGTCAGAGTCTCAAACTCGTCCATCTCCGAGTTACCGTTGGTGATTCTGTTGTCGGTCTCATTGTCTTGCTACATGATACAGGGATAATTAAAAACATGTCATTACTGTAACATTGTGCATTCTGCTAGCATATCAACTTCAGAGTCTCTTTGTATAACGTCTATAAATGCCCCGCCATTTCTGATAGGTATTTCATAATAAACTGCACATTAGCGATTGGTTGATGCTACGCACATTTTCAGAGGTGCAGACGCGGACTTGGCACAGGTGGATGGTGAAGATGGCGTGGGAGCGGGAGCTCTGGACGTTCATCTGAGTGCTGGCCGTGGTGCGGGACAGAGCGCCCAGCTTCAGGCACTGCATCATCTGGTCAGAGGAAGAGCAGAGTGGGGTTGTGACCAACACCTGTGCAAAGCACGTCAGCTCTCACACCCACAGGCCCACCCCAAACATGTACGACACACACAGTATACCTCCCCAAACGCTGTTTCAATCCAGAAAGGTGAGATGTACAAACACACACACACACACCTCTGCCTCACTGGACACCGTCCGTGTGGTGACCCCCACTGTGTAGATCCCGCCGTTGGCGTCCTCGTGGATCTTGATGTGGGACTTCAGTTTCCGCGCCTCAAGGTCCCTCGTGGAGTCAAAGAGATCCAGGACCTCTTCGTTATAAAGCTAGTCCAAGACACACACAGTCAGCTTCACCATGTGAGGAGGATGACGACTGATCCCAGTCGGTATGTGTTTATATAGAAAACAGTTATAATTACTATTACAAACAAGGTCATACCTAATCAAAGGCACCGCAAAGAATCTATAATAACTGTAACACTATAATACAAGTGCTTTGGTGTCACGTCTTACAAGTGGGTGTGTAAATGCAATTCTGGCACGGAGGCGTCTGTACTGCCAACATCAACAAAGTCACGGCCTCCACGTAAAGATACGCATCAAGCGCCTTTGTCATCGAGTGTCATTGAAATAGTTAGGTCCCTGCTTTTGACACATTTACGGTTCAAACATATGCATAGGACCCCTCATCAACTCAAGAACATGATCGATGTTGAAGTCGTGCGCAGAATCAAAGCTGAAGTTGTCACAAGAGTCTACTGCCAAGTCTAACCACAAAGACCTATTGCGTTATATTTTTTGAACGGCTAATTCCCAAATATGTGGACATTCTGTTATGGTTGCTAGGACGGAGGCTTAAGTCTAAACATTTGGGAATAGTCTTTGTTAGCAACGACAACCCACCTCTTTCGTTCTGGACAACTCCATATTACTTACAACCTCAAAATTCATAGAACACGGTGCCATATTTTGGGCACTGTCTAACCCCGTGCATATTCACATGCTCTCGGTAGAACGTATTAATAGCAAACAATGCCAGCATTGCCATACTTATGTTGTAGTATGTAACCTTTACTTTGGATCATTATTTCTTAACCACATTGTGCTGATCAAAAACTGAAGATCTTCTCAGCCGTTGATCCAGCTGCTACACAGCCGATGACCATAATACTGCTTAGAGACATCCTTTGGAAATGCCGGTTAGTCTATCGCTGCAGTTTGACTTCCGCTCTGGGTCTTAACATGTGGGGCCTGATTCAGTCTGACAAGCCAGCACAACTGTCCAGTCCTCTCGCTGGCCCTTCCCGGCCCCCTACACCATGACCCTACCCCACCTTCTAACCCTCGGCTGACAGCTGCCCCTGATCAACAGTCAACGGGGGGTTTTACTGGAGCAGGGCGGATGTAGCTGCGCATCTTAAATTAGCGGCTTTCTTAACCCGGGTCTGTTAAACCCCTGACTAATGGCTGGCAATAATAACAAAGGCTTTGTGTATTGGCACTTTGGGTCGGATTCAATTCAATCAATGTCAATGTGCTCTTCATTAAAGCTCATGGAAATCTCTTGAATCCGTCTTGTAAGAAGGCCAGGGAGGTCATAGGGCCGTTGAAATCTGAGATGTAAGATCTGTGCTCTGAGGAACTGAGCATGGTTACCTCCAGGAACTGAGCATTGATCTTGAACTCAGGCACGGGACGTCCCTGGTCCTGGGCCGCCTGCTTTCGCTCCTCGATGCCCCGGAAGAGGTGGCTGACAGCCCTGGGGATGATGCCCAGCCCCTCGTCCCCGATGCTGACGTCAAACCCCGTACCCATGGTGTAGGTTTTCCCTGAGCCCGTCTAGAGAGAGGAAAGAGAAGAGAACAGTAAAGAAACATGGCCGACCGAGAGGGGAGACCGTGGAACGTTTGACGGACGCAGTCGGTCTTAGCGTCTTCCACATTATTGATCCCTGTCAATCACATACAGTCTCTAGGTGGACAGAATCTGCATCAGGCAGCTTAGAGGAGCCAGCCTTATCGAAAATCCTGAGAGAAAAAAAAAACGCTTTAAAATAATACATACATGTAGTCCTAGCTAGCCAAAGATAAACAACCTATGCGTTACTGTTAGAATGGCAATAGGAAGTTAAAAAAGCCTAGTTGGAAATATGGGTTAACTGGGGGGGAAAGACAAAAAAATTATGGCTTTATTGATGGTGTGCGTGCTCCAAAGCACCACCTAAGACCACCATACAAATCTCCTCCCCAGAAACAGACTTAAGTACTATGAAACCCCGTGTGAGCCATACAGAAAGGAGCTCTGTTGTCAAGGCAACCCGGGGGGATGTTAGGAGATGCCAACTCGTATGTCAGTTCCATTCGGTAAACTTGACAGCAGCAATAATGTGCTCTTACGAAAGAAGCACGGGGTGGGGAAAATTGGAACGCAGCTATGCACATGTTTGAGAGGCTAAAGCTTGGTAAATCTTGCTAAAGAGTATTCGCTAATAATCCTGAGACAAATTGCTGAACTCTTAAAGGAACAGTTCAGTTACTGTTTCTAGAAGTCTTATGTTGTGGATTCAATTAATGTCCAGGGCCCCATAAGTATTTTTGTGTAGGATTGTCATTGCAAGTCTATGGTTGGCGTATTACTGAAATTCAGCTTTATCACTCACTAACACTGGAAATGCCAAAGTATGTTGTAAATCAAACCCCGTGACATTGCAATGTTTAGGAGCCTTATACAAATCCCTCTTCACAAAACCCCCTCCTCTCCCTACCTACAGAATGATCAAATGATTAATGCATCCATGACAATAAAGGACCGAACATTCCGGACTTGGTGTTACGTGCCTGTCCGTAGGCAAAGATGGTGGCGTTGTAGCCCTCGAAGCAGCCTTCGATCAGCTTCTCCGTGCAGCTGGCGTAGATGTCGTCCTGCAGGGAGTCCATGTCGAACACGTGGTCGTAGGTGAAGGCCTTGTCCTTGCCTAGCATCACCATGGGCTCGCCGGGCGTCACAAAGGTGCAGATGTGACATCCTTCAATCTTTTCACGGGCCAACTGAGGACGAATCCTGACGGGAGAGGAAAATTATGGATCGCTATTATTTAATTATGATTAATAATTATAATACATTGTATTAAGACCAATTTGAATAGCTAGTGGGTAAATACACGGTTTCTTTGTGTATGTGCGACCTTATGTAGAATGCCAATGTCTTAAAAGGCCAATAAATGCAAAACACATAGCCTTATTGCTTGTAAGGTTGGAAACTCCTTACAGGCCATAGCTCAAGGCGTTCCTCAGTAATGGCTGCCTGACCCAATAATTTGTCCCATAAAACTTGCCAGCTGGCTTAATATGTGCTGCATGTGTGTGCTTGTGTGTGGTGTGTCTGTGTGTGTGTGTGTGTGTGTGTGTAAGTACGCTAAGCTCCAATGCTGAATGTCAGTAATGCCCCCTTGAACGCTGGCCAACTAAAAGCCAGTGCAGGATTAACTAAAGAGTGTGCTGAGTGGGGGAACGAGGGAAACCGAGATCAGAAGATTGACAGTTAAAAGGGGAAAAGTAGAAGTAGAAAGGGAATCAACTTGAAAATACTATACCCCCCCAAGGTCCTCAATTATTTCTACTGTTTCTCTTGACTGGAAAACCAGAAGCCCTTCACTCTGATTGAGCGAGCTAAATCTACATAACTACCAAAAAGATCTTCCCTGGCAGCAATGCTTACAGAGCTAGCCTACGGCTAAAAGTAGGAAAATGCACCTGACTGACAGTAGTCCTGCCTGCCTGCCTGCCGGCCCTGTGTGCCTGCCTGCCTGCCTGCCGGCCCTGTGTGTGTATAAGGGCTGTATTGTGCCTCCGGGCACTGCAGAGAACAATGCAGCCAGCGGGCACAGTGCAGCCATTGTGTTTGTAGGACACTGGATCCCACCACCGACACGTCTACGGGATTACAGGGCCGGATGGAGGAAAATATGACGGGAAGGGAGGGGAGCGCCAATGCTGGAGGTCAGTCAGCAAGGTGGGGGTGGGCAGTAACTGACCAGTGATGTCCCGGTAACATAAAATGTGTCTGCTGATCATGTACATGGACATATAAATCCACTTTAACCTTCTTTTGACTTTTCCCTTTGGATGTGGCCAAGCAAAACACAGCCGAGTTATTGGATTATTGTGTGTAGCCAATGGTGTGTGGTTACTCGTCATGTTAGGCATTGGATGCATGTCAGAAGAATTCATTTTTTCGGATTCCCATTTCGTTTAGCCCATTCCTCTCCCGGCTGATTTGTTCTAAAACACTAATCCCCTTCCCATGACCAAAAGGGTTACCTTTGTTTTATGTCGTTTATCACACTAATTATCCATGTAATCCTGTCACTTAAACACCCCCTCCCCACCTCCCTCTCCTGGGGGCACATGGTCTATCTAAAGGGCTCCTCCTTTTCCCCATCCCACATAGAGTGAAAGTGTTCAACTATTCAAGCGTGTCATGCCAGACAACATGGAATGAAATGAAAAGCATTTGAAGCATATTTGGACAACCATGTTAACCTTGCTGAGAGGCCAAATCCACAGATAACAACTACAAGGAATCTATACGGCCAAAAGACAACAAGTCATGTATTAAGCCATAAAACAGAGTAAAATAATGTGGGTACTGTCCTGGGTAACTTGCTTTTAAAAAATATTTTCTTAGAATGAGATCCATCGTCAAATAGTACTAAAACTGTCCTCTTAGAAAAACATGTATAACAACACAGGGCTATTCTAAGGAGTCCCCATTCTTTTGATCTCAGTGACTCGACCCTTACTTGACCACACCGTCGTAGGGGTCTGTGTGTTAAAGGAGGCATGAGGAGTTGAATCTCTCAGCCATAACACACTGAAGAGTCTCCCAGAGCTTAAGAACACGCTCTAACCTGCTATCCCCCCTCTCTCTCTGCCCCACCCTGCCTCGTCTTCACCGCACTCACTCAATAAATCATTAAGGGCTTCAAGCATCACCATGGGGGAGAGGCAAAAATCCTGAAATTGTAGTCGGAGTGCTTCACCCATGGCGATACATGGACAAAAAACACATAGGACCACAGCCACCTTTGGTCAGACTCACGAATCCTAATTTAAAGCCAGGAAGACAAAGTCTACAATACAGTCTACTCAGAGTGCTGGACAAGTCTCTAAGCCACAGAACAGAATAATGACAAAGACGGTATGACTGCTTGAGGCGATGTCATCCTCCTCTGGGCAGTGACTACTAAGACTGCTTGTGAGAGAGTGCATAGCTCCTACTCACTTTAAGTGCCATGACATAGAAATAAATAAGCTTGTTTATACACACGCGCACACACACACACCTACACACACACACACACACACACCTACACACACACACACACACACACACACACACACACACAAACGCATAGTGTGTATGGTTGAGTGGCAGGTAGTCAGGTACTGAGGGTGTGTTCATACGGTTGTGCCCATAGAGGAGGAGCAGTGTGGGCTACAGCAGGCGCTGAGCTCCCTGAGCTGTCAGACACACTATGGTTGCTGTGATACAGACAGACCCCCCCCCCCCCCACACACACACACACACACACACTGCTACAAAAACACACAGACGACTTGTCTGGGCTAATATGTACAGCAAGCTTAGAATAAAGGAGACCGCGACCTTCACGTCTGTAGCAGACATGGCTAGGTCGGCATTTCAGGGAACCAAGTAAATGTGAACAACCCGCCCTCCAGTTTACGTATTCACTGCTCAATAATCCATGTTACACCACCCAAATGTTTCAGCTGCCAGGCGAGCGGTGTCGGTACAGGCCACGCTCACAGCAAGGCTCTGCTCTTTTGTGGACAAGTTAAAGGGAAGGGGGTTGCCATGGCGACGGGCAATGGAGGCTGGAATTAAAGGCCTAATCCGATCCCAGCAGGGTACGATGCCAGCACACCCGGCTAAACGACGCCAGGGAGGGGGACGCGGAAAGCAGACGACAATTCGATAATCATCCAGGCCGTCATTCCTAGGACAGGAAGGACACTGATCCAGGCCCCATCTGGAGAGGGTGCAAAATCATCTAGGTTTTGCTGCAGTTGTCATTTCTGTTTGAACAAAGAAACGTTTTGGAGAGTCGATTTAAACAATGCCCCTGTATCTACATCTGCATTAAACCAGACAGAAGGAGATCAATATTGTCACTGATGCCACATGAACTTTACAATAATCCTGCACTCAAGTTAAATCTCTAAATCCAAATTTCATGGCAGCCTCCACTCAACAACTTCAAATGCTGCTCTTGCAACTGATCCCAAATGTAACATCAACATGCAGTATAATCCGTCAACAGGTAGTAACACACACCTCATAATGGGAAAAAGAGGGGGAACTGTCAGCCTCATAATAATAACAATGTCACCCTCTAACTTTCCCTTGAACAAAACTCGTCACTTCCTTCGAAAAGGCAGAGCTGTCATTGACGTAGGCAAGCCGCACATGAAGTTATGGCACAGTTTAACAAGCAGTTTGATGTGAAAAGCCTGTCTAATACATATGTTTGTGCAACGATCCATCCCTGACCTCATAATGAGAGTAATTACAACCCTGAAACTGAACTCAGACCAGCGCTACGGTACAACCAGCTCTGTGGCACACTGATAACTGCTTTACTACTTCCTGTAGGTCAGAGGTCACCGAGCAGACCGCCCTGTCATTATTAGGGGGTAGAGTGGTTGACAGGCTTAGGCAGCGGGGGATGTCAGCAAGGATCCTCTCTGGCTGTCAACAGGTCAGGAAAAGGGAGGGAAAATCTTCTCTTTCTTTAAATAAACAGAATCTTAGGAGTGTTGATTACGTTGGTGAAGGGGTGGAAATTGGGGCATTTCAACACAGGCGCGCACACACACACACACACACACACACACACACACACACACACACACACACACAAATTGGTGTTAATTATGTAGGCTAGGGTGTGATGGGATATGCAATGCATTAGTAACAATATGGAAACATAACTTAAGAGTAAGATTCATAACCAAAGCATACCATACACCATGTATTTCCCTTGTATTATTCCCAGGATAGTGGATAACCCCAATCTTAAACTAACAGTCAGCATATTTATGACACTTTTAGTGCTTTGCAGAGTATTGCATGCTATTTCCTTTGAAATGCCACTTCAATAACCCTACCAGTAAGTTATGCTCTGGATTCTCTGGTGCTTAACCATGCCCTGTTGACAGAAGACCCCCATCTTGAGGTCAATGGACTTAAGTACAAGGTCACAGCACAAAGGCTTGCAATGCACATGTGTAAGGGACTACAAACAAAAGTCATCCTTCTACAGCATAATCGTAATGGTATATGTAGATATACAAGAGGTAGGTCAGAATCCCAGGTTGTGTGGCCCAGTGGGAGAACACTTGGTTTAGCATACATTTGGTGCAATTCAATTTAGAGCAAAATGCTGACATATATTATTTGCTATTGCATACAACAGACAATGCAATACACCTGAGATGTTTAAACATGGTTCAAATTCAAACTGCAGAAATGTTATGAATATGCACACTTTGCTGCTGAGATGTGCGAGCAGGTGGGCTTGGCTCATTTGCATAAACTTCCTCACTTCCAATACAGTTAAAGCTAGTGTTCTAAGGCTATAATTTATAGCCTAGCCTGTGGTGAGGTCTATCAAGCTTGTAATTACAGTTGACCAGACAAAAACAAATATACACATAAATGAGGTACCCACACACTTGTTTTACAAAGTATTAAGGCCCTACAGCGCCATTACAGGGAGAGCATGAGCACATGTTAAGAGGTGACAGCTTGCTAAAACAAGCAAACTGGGCTATTTGTGTACCAAGGCCTATTTGTGATGCTCCCTTGGCAGTTTGACTGTTGAAGTTTAGTTACATCTCAAAACCTATTTGTAGTTGGCAGCTCTATTTAGCCACCTAGCAAAGGTTGTAAGCCTAACCAACTGTGGATTGGACATGGCAATCGCTGATCAGAAGACCATCATTTTACTTAAGGAAGACAAAAGGCTAACTGAATGGTTCTCAAAACAGAAAGTGGTAGAGAGTAGTCCAGAATCAGTACCGACTAAAGAAGAGAAAGACAAAAGAAGCCAACAAAAAGGATCAAGTTTGCATGGGTGTGGTGATGTACACACATGCCCTAGAAATAAACTATAATTACCCCCGATTTTGTTTTTCAGGGCCAACTTGCTGCGCTTTAAGCACAAACTAACACGAGCGGAGAACTTCTACCGTCCTGCGTCATTGACATGACCACATGTGGCTGTGGCAGTTCCCCAGTCACACACCGTCTGCCTTGGTGTGGATGCATCTGGCAGAATGCGCTGACTCCTTCGAGGTCACGTTATAGATAACCGAGGTCTTCCAGCAATGCAGCGGTCGCTCCGAGTCTATTTTTGGGGCTAGTTCAGCCTAAATGTAGGCTAAGCTATACTCAGAAAAGATAAGGTTCCTACAGAACCAAAAAGGGTTCTTGGGTTTGTAATCATAGGGGAACCACTGTTGGTTCTATATGGCACTAGTTCCAAATAGTTCTATGTAAACCTTTATCAAAGGGTTCCTCATCTTAGCTGGTGAAATATATAGAATCTCATTTATGGTTAAACAGGGAACCATGTCAGAACCTTTTATAGAACTATGTGTCCTTATATTGGAATCTCTGGTGGTTCCACACGGCACCACTTCACAGCCACATATGGTTCCATCAAGAACCATATTGAGACTCCAAATGGTTATACGTGGCACTGTATTAAAACCCAAAAAGTTTTATTGTTGCCCAATATTAAAACCCCAAACGGTTCTATGTTGGCTCATATAACAAAAACCAAATGATCCTATATAGCCCCATAATTAAAATCTTAAGTGGTTCACACATGCTTATAAAGTAAAATAACATATACCACTTATTTGACACCGCTCTGCTGCAAGAGAAATTGGCAATTCCATAAAATAAAGAAACTGCTTTAGGTCTTTCTTTTATGGAATGTGGTGACTCTGTCTCTGACTGTTAACGTTACTCAAGCCTTGCTCTCGAATACCATCTTACCAAACCCAGTGGCACCTAATCCCTTAAACCTCTGGAGAACGTGGCACCAACGGTTCTGTATTGGGCGACTGGTTCTATGTAGAACTCTTTGTGTGTTGCGTAGAACTTTTAATTTTAATTTAACCGTTCCTAATAGACCCACTTAAAACATAAACATGCAATTATTTCTGACTATTGATAGCGATCTAATTTCACACCCCTGTACTAGTCGTGGTATTCCCAGGTGGGATTTGCACTCATGAACTTTAGGTAGCAGACCTACCCACTAGACTAGGCCACCACTATCCACATAACCCCTAAGCGGTTGGTTCCCTGTGCAACCACTCATGGTTCTATATGGAACCCTGAATGATTCATAGAGGAAAGGGTTCTACATTGAACCAATAAATAACCATAATGTGTTTTAAAAGAGTCTACAAACACTAGTGGCTCTATGTAGAACCATTAGGTACTGTACTAAAGAACCTCTAGGTAACTAGTATATAGTGGTGTATGCTTAGTGCCACCTTGAAAAGGAATAGCCTGAGTGAATAAAGTTCAGTTAGGACTGGTAAAGAGAATCCACTCTCAGCTCACTCTGTTGCACACCAGCATCACAGGCAAGGGCTGCTAGCACACAGTAGTCTTAACCCTACAGATCACTATGTTATGCATATTGTCCAGGCTAACCTATAACTTCCCGAAAGTCATAATGTGCTAAAAGATAAGTGGAGTAGGTATCTGTACTTAGTGTAGCTGGTACACAAATGACTTACAGAGACAGTTTGTAAAAACTAACCTATACAAAATTGCATCATTGCAGACAGTGGCAGGTTCAAGATCGAGTACAAACATATGTTTGTGTGAACAAAATATTCCTCAAAACATTCCATTTCGGAAACAATAAAACGGACTCCATAGGGCTCCAAGTTACAGTCAGCGCTGCATGCTGACAGGAGACTGCTGACAGAGAGGCTTGGCTGAGGGGACTTGAACAATTGAGCGCTGTCTAAAGAGGCTTTAGATCCTGTCAGGGACTTTGTGTCGGACCATCGCTGACTTGGGTGACAAATCACACGGTTTAACATTTCCAGCCTACAATCCAAAAGCTGTTCTAAATTTCAAACAACTCCTTATTTACCTTGCCCCCTCAAAAGAATACACGGACTCTGTTGACTTTGACGTAGCTGTTATTATTCTGCTATTATTCTGCATGTGTAGGATCATGTGTGACCCAGCTCTGTTTGGACATGTGGGACCTGCACATCTGTGAAAGCCAATGCTCACCAGTCACAGCCTGTATTTATCCTGATGCAATTTATAAAAACACAAGCTCTAATGATTAATTTCACAATCATAAATATCTGCCCTTGAGCTGATCGAGTGGAACAGTACGTTCAATTGTGGCATACTTGAATAGATTCCAGAAACACGTACGCACATGCACACATACACAAACACAAATACTCATTAGGCTATCAAATTGGTTCCCTACATGCTGCTACACCTTCACCTCTGCCCTCTCTTAAAAATATATCAGCAGAACAATCGGCAATGATACAGTAGGCTACTGTGAACGACATACTATCCTCTCTCCTCTCTCTCTCTCTCTCTCTCTCTCTCTCTCGAAGGTTACCCAGTTTAAACATACATTGTTTCTACAGGGACAAAAAACACACATTGAAGGCATATGTTTCAGGCTTTGTAGACAGTCACCGGAGTTTAAGAACACACTGGCTTCTGTGTATACAAGGACAGGTCAAAGAAGATAGCCTAATCGAAAATTAACCCTAAACATCGGAAATTCTTAGAACTTTTCAAGGAATTGTTGATGCTTGGAACCCTACAGACTGATTACAGCCTGACTGATTATCTGCGTATAAGTTTTACAATATTTTTTGTTTTGTTAATAATTGTATTTACTCTTTATATCTATTATTATTATACAACCATGCTTGTCCCATTGAGATAGATACCTCTTCAACAGCGGAGCCCTGACCAAGAGGAAAACACCAGTATAAAACATTAGAGCCGACATAAATCAAGAACAAGCTACATAAACATTAAAACGGTATGCAATTACATATCTTTGTCACAAGTGTTTGATAACAACATTTGAGGGATCACTGAAAAAAACGAATTGTTTATATATTCTGTGTGAACAATATTGACTGATATATCAAAATCATAATGTATTTTACTCCCTATGGTATTGGCCCCAAAAATCCATTATTAGTTAGGCACTACTACAGACTTTGTAGAACAGTAGCAAAGTGTCTTGAATCAACAGCCATTCATTCATTAAATAATACACACCATTTGGACAAGGATAGATTATGGTTGAGCCCAAATCCAAAGCTAGAACCCTGGTAGGGCCATCTTGCTAATGACAACATGAGAGCATGCGGCCCTCACAATACATGGCACCACACAAAAACGGATTCGGGGGGAGACACTCAGGGGCCATGCAAGCTAGAAGTGCAGGACTTCTCTTTTTGTAAATTGGCTTGCTTCCATATCATAGTATTCATGTTTAATTTGCCTGTCAGGACAAACTATTTTAAGACTTATATCCGTTATCTATATGTTACACTTACAAAATAATTCAAATCAATACGTCAGACATGAGTGTCATCATTGAATCGTTTTGAACTGCATGTCTTGTGTTCAAACAGTAGCTAGTAGGCCTACACAAATAATCAATTTCGGAAACACGCATCAGTGAACAGTTATCTTTAAGCCTGTCAATTGATCATTAATTGATGACCCGTCGCTCAGCAGTTTTCTGTAAAAGAAAAGAACAAGACGGCCAAAACAAGATAGTGGTCGATGATGTTCATGTCTGACAAATGATCCAACCATCTAACCTTTCGTCAGCAGGCAGCAGAAAATTGGCCATGATGACACCTGCTCTAAAGATAAATTAGCATCATTATGTGTACCTTGCAGTTTTTAACCCTGACATATTCCTGCGCAGTGACAAAGTATTACATCACCGTATGCCACCCAACTGATAAAAAGGAACTGCAACATCATTTGGTTAGATATTGAAGAGGCAACGTCAGATCGCCGCCGTTACAATAAATCAATGTGTTACATTATCTAGGCTTAAATGTAGGTTACCAAATTGCCACCATCACCAAAATCAGATTAATTTAGCTGTGAGATATACCAATGTGAATGCTTCCTTAACGATGACAGTTAAACTATGAAGGGGCCAAAGGCTATTTACCTTAGTGCGACTCGGACTGAGCTCTCATCTTGTCCGAGAGACATGATTCCTTAGACCAATTTGTTTTGCATAAGTATCAAGATAACGTGGATATCCGTGCGTTGACTATCTCTCATCTGATACTCAGGCGAATGGAAATGCGCACTCCCAGTATGCGACTTGACTGTGTGCAACGCAAGTTACTCATAAATGGGCTATTCATTCAGTCCCACCTGATTTAATCTCATCAATATTTTGATTGTAATGAGAAATACCAGTTAGAGCTAGAAATAACCATAGTGCCCTTGCTTTGGATTTGTCCACTTAGAACGCATTCTGGCTGAATCGGCAAAGCTTGCTGCATTCAACAGACCTCTAAACATGCCCAACCAGGCTGTTAGGTAGGGAGGGGACACCCACGTCTCGAACTCCTTAGTTGAGCCGCAATGCGTCACCAAAACACGCCTTCTGCTTCGTACCTCTTCTGAAGGCTGCGTGTCGACATCATAATGCATGCGCATTCATATCAATTGATGAGAAACTTTGGAAATATGTAATATCATATACCCTGGTTTTTCACCAAATATGTGATTTTATCATATAAAAGTGAATTCTTTTTTTTAGCACCAGTATTTTACAGTACTTTAATTGTATTATTTTATTTATAGTTTTGCAGTATTCCATGAAGACACAAATGTAAGTCCTTCTGCCTACGGGCTATTAGTCTTTGGCCCCACCACGTGGTCATGACACAAGTTACATTACTAAAGGGTAGGCCATGGGTTCCAATCAGAACCCACTATTGAGTGCAACTTCGTTCCGAAATTCCAATTCACAGTTTACTAGATGTGTAAATTTAGTTTCACTTAAGCAACACATTCACTTCAATTTCCATTTGCATTTGTTTTGAGGATTTTAGTGGCAGCAAATACCCCTACTTATACGCCAACACTACAATTGCATGTGTCATCCCCTGCTTTCCTCTGATTGTCAAGGTTTAATTAGTAAAAGTAAAATATGTTCTCACATTTTAAATCACTTTCATACGGGTCCTATGTTGCAGTGAGGGCCTTGCACCACCTAGCGGCTGTCAGTAGAACACAACTATAATATGGGTTAAAGCTCAAAGTTCGTCACAACAAAAACATTCATCTTCACTGAGCCGAGCCTTTAAGGATGTTTTGTAGACCATCTGAATGCAGTGTATATTTATATCGTAGAATTAGGGTTTACCAGCAAGAATAACAAAGTCCTGGTAAGGTATCTTGAAGATGTGTTGTAAGACTAGTGTTTGTATTGATACTCGCTGACAGATTCTGTATGCTAAATTGATTGACAGTCTCTTTCTCTTCCAGTCTAATCTTAGTCAATTAATAAAAACTCATTATTGACAGTCAAAACGGGGTATGAATTTTGATCCAAAACGTATTTATTTATAATATTGATCCCCTACAATACACAGTACAAATTTACAAAACATCAAAGGATTTGGTCAATCTTGTGCAAATTCTTGTGCAAAAAAACATAAAATATCTGCTATTAAACAACAACATATATTTGTAAGTATTCAGGGAATATTAAAACTCCCTTTGAAAACATACTACTGCTTTCGATCGACCTCAGAGTAAACATGTCTCTCCATTCAACTTTTTTAATCAAAGGAGTGATAATGGATGTGCTTCAAAGTGTCATATAAATATGTTGAACCAAAACGAGAGAACCAACACCATCTAATACTATCCAAATAACTTGTCATTTGTTACAAATGTAAATACTTTACTAAAAGATTTCCACCTGGAAAAGCAATGTTCTCTTGAGCACCGCTGTACTTAGGTTCTTAAAATAGACAGTACATCTTCATGAAAGGCGTTACTGAAACTGAAGAAATAACACAAATTTACATCACAAGGCATATTCAACCCTAGTTAAGAAGACATTACAGAGAAACCGAATTGCTAAATGTTTCTCATTTGGTTGTGATCGTTTGTACTTACAGTTATATAAGCTACACCACTGTCTGACTCCAATGTTCCATAGTGAACCTTGCTGGACCCCGAGCAACGCTAGAAAATTCCACACTGCTCATTTCAGTAAATTGGTGCAGCACAGACCAAACATTCATATACACTACCATATATGTATGATAGCAACAGATAGCAACTTTTACAATAGCAGCCACCCCACAAATTTTCATGGTGGTAAATTATCAATGATTCGTAGCTAAAAGTTCATCAGGGAAGCCCATTCATCAGTATCAAGGATATGAATGAGAAAGGTCCGACCTGATGAAGGTTACCAGTTACATTCCAGCGACAAAAGGGAAAGAAAAGCTATTAGCCTGAAGATAATGAAGGTGTGCAAACTTCAGTTACAATAAAGCTACCAATGTTAGTTACTATGCCACCGCAGCTTTAGTAGATGGATGTCTGGACTATATTAGTGCTGACAGATCCTGACCAGGCAGCTCCCAAGTAATGCTGAAGTAACGCCAGAGGAATGCTGAAGTTATGGTGAATCTGCAACCAGGTCAGTTGCTCTCTGAACTGACTGGAATACAAATGAGGAGTTCATTCATGCATTACAAACCCTTTTTATGTTTGTTTGAAGGACGGAATGATGAAAAGAAAAGAGAGTGCTAGAAAGACAGAGGATAAGATACAAATGGAGGAATGCAACGTTTAGACCAATCCAGACGTTGGAAAGAGTAAAGCAGAAAGCCAATGGGGTCAACAAAGGTAAGAGAAGGTAAGAGACCTAGTCCCAAGGGTTACTCCAAATCCGAGGCCTCGTTGTCGGAGAAGTTGTTGCCTTTTACCCGCATGTACTTGATGTCACAGTAGTCATCCTCGCCGGAGGCTCCGCAGGTGCACAGGCGTCTGGAGAATAAGCTCTCAATCTCCTCCAACCGGAGGCCCTGGGTCTCTGGTAAACAACCCAGCAGGAAGAGGAGCCCAAGGCCTGCAAGGCCCGAGTAAAGGAAAAACGCTCCTGGACGAGGAGAAAGGACAGCTGTTTTAGTGGGAACACTTTGGGTCTCTCATTTACCATACTGTCATTGCTACCCTTCAGGCAGCCCTTTTCTCACCATAGTAAGTCAGGTACTCGGCAACGTGAAGGAAGGTGAAAGACACGAGGACGTTGAAGATCCAGTTGACCCCGGCAGAGCAGGCGTTGCCTGTGCTCCTGGCCCACAGTGGGTAGATCTCAGAGTTCACGGTCCACGGCATGGGACCCATACCTGCACAAGACAAATAGTATGAGCAACCACAAGATGTTTACATTGTGCTACTGACTTTGACCTGCGTTATGCAGGCCAGGGGGATTTCATAATGCGAGACAGAACTCTAGCAGCCAGACTTGCACTGTTCAGACATTTTTCAGTCTGTGATGTGAAAAATAAAACAATTATGAAAAGTAAAAATAATACTAAATTCTATTCACCTGGAGCAAAAAAAGCCAGGTAGAGGATGAGGCCTAGTAGGACTACCCATGAATAGGAGGTCGGGCAGTAGTTATAGGCCCACAGAGGCCGCCCACTCGCCTGTGTCACATTGGAACACCTGTAAAAAATATGTACAGGAATATTAAACTACATTTTAGTTTTGTCCATTACAGTGATGTAACCGGCTAGATAAAGTGGTACAAAAGAAGATAAAACACATACTTGTAATCAAGTCATTTCTACACAAATGCATGCACACAATCAAAATCACATCCCTGACCTGCCCCAGGCAGCTTGCGCAGTGGATGCTTGGGTAACGGGTATGCAGGAGGAATCAAACACACCAGTGTCATTTTCACGATAGCAGAATCCACAGCCAGGATCCAACATGCAGGGCTCGCAGGTGCTGGGGAGAGAAAAGAATGTAACCCCTTCTGCTCCTGTTCTGGAGATCATGAACCCATCGACCATAAACCCATTAAAACAGATTTTCTCATCAGCAAATACACTGCATGAATGTGTTTGTGTGTTTGTAGTCTCACCTGTAGGATGTGCAGGAGGAGTTGAGTTCAGTAGGGTGGAGGGTGACAGGTGGGGAGTGCTGAGCCGACAGCAAAAAGCCCACTGCAAGAACTACCAGACTTAAACCAGTACCTGCATTAGAACCATGGAGGACAGCAACTAACAATGTTGTAGATTATCAAGAAGAAAATCAATGCAGCAACAGCAGCTTGTAGACGCCATGCAAAACACATCAGTATGTTCATGCAATATTGGTCTTAAAAATTTAATCATGCAACACTAACCTACAAGGCTTCCTAGTGTCAACTTCCTCCGTCCCACTCGCTCTACAAGGCACACCCCAACCAGGGTAAACAGGAAGTTGGTGGCGGCTGTGGCAGCAGCCAACCAAATCGCCTGCCTTTCATCTCGCACTCCTGCCATCTGCAAGATTGTGGCACTGTAGTACCTTTAACCAGACAGGACAGACATTGTATACATTCACTTTAATATGTATGTTCTGATATGCATAGATTAGCTGTGAATAGAATACAATAGCTGTGCCTATTCTTTATAACTGTGTCAGAGGGTGGAGCCTACCACAAAACTTTCCATGAGATGAAACTAGGACCTAAATCACAAATAAAGTAGTCTGAGTGTACAAATAAAGATCACAGCACCTACATGACGGTGTTGATCCCAGACAGTTGCTGGAACATCTGCAGGCCGCAGCCCACCGTGAGAGCCCTGCGAGTAGGAGCGTGGCTCAGGATACGCCAGATCACAGGGCCACCTGTAGGAGTCCCAAAGGTTAATAACAAAGGAGCAGCAACACACTGAGCCTTTACTAGATAGCTCAAAATCTGGTGAGAATGACATGACTAGAATTTGACTAAATGTATAGGGCATAAAAAAAAGCAATGTCAAAATTGGCATTGCGTGTTGATTACATTCCAAAGTCACTATGGAAAATCCAGTGGAAACAATAAAATGTTGAGTAAATGTTGATCTTATATGCCCACATACTTGCTTTATCTACGCTACATGCTCAGTGAGCGACTGAGTTATCAGGGATGTGCTGGAAACACGTGCGCTCTCACGTGTGCTCTCACCTCCACCTGCCTCTTTTTCCTCTTCCTCGATGCCGGTCCTAATGCTTTCATATTCCTCCTCAACTCCCCGCGCTGCTCGAATTCGACTGAGCACACTGCGGGCCTCGTCGGCACGGCCCTTCTGAAGGAGCCAGCGGGGGCTCTCCGGGAGGAAGAGGAAACCAACGAACTGGAGCGCCGAAGGCACCGCAGACAGACCTAACATGTACCTACAGAGGTATACACGGAGGGGAGAGGCATAGAAAAACTAAATCTAAATTAGACAGGGAAAAGGTGGGAGTAATATAGGGAGGTCCCTTGGCTAATTTCAGAAGGGCGGATATAAAGCAGATGTTTGCTGGATAAGAGCATCATTGCGTCAAGGAAATTAATTCTCAAAGATAAGGGGGCGAGGCGTCAATGGTTATCACTGGGTTGACAGCACACTTTTGACATTTGTATCCTGTAGAGGAAACAATTGTACCAACCCTGTAAGCAAGTTGCAAAGAAATGAGGAATAGACATATATGGGGAATTGACATTAAAACAAACGCAGGCCTGCAATTTAATGCAAATTCAGAGTCCACTCATATACGTTTGCTGACAAAGTAATGCCAACGTAGCAGAGCAGAGCTAAAAATGTACCTCCAGCCATCATGGTGCAGGTAACTGAAGGCCCCGTCCACCACGCTGGCGATGAACTGCCCTCCTGTGATGAAGAGGGTGTTGATGGTGACTAGCAGGCCTCTCAGGTGGGCTGGGGAAACCTCGGCGATGTAGACAGGCACCGTCATGGAGGCTATTCCTGAGGGAGGTGAGACACTGGGACGGTGAGGACACACATGGGCCATACAACTCACATTCACTGAAGAAAGGTTGGTGAAAATAAGATGTTTGACAGTGCAGGTGCTGCATGTTGCCACTGTGCTGACCTTTCCAAATCTGGACGATGAGCCATCAATAGTTTGTTATAGAGGTTGCTTTACTCTCCAACAAAAATAGCCTCAGTGAGATTTTTTTCTTTGAAACCACTATCTATTTAGAGGTAGTGAGCCACCAGCGGTGTGCTCTGGCTCGGATTTCAAAATGAGCAGTCCCAGAGGAAAAGAGTAGAATTGGCTTCTTGCTTTACAGCTCAACACACCTTTGTATGCACGCACGCACACACACACAGTAGTATAAAGACAATGGCCTTGGAACTGTGAACTCCCTCACAGGCATTCAAGTGCCCCATTTGATGTCAGGAAGAGTAACCAGTAGTACTTGTTTAACAGGGCTCTCAATTTAATGGGGAAAGGGTTACATCTATCTAGAGTCACAGATACTATTTTGTTAACAGATGACAGGGCTATATTGTGGGAGATGATGATGATAAATATAATGTATCATACATTTTTTTATTAGAATTTTTTTTAAACGTCTAAGCTTACCAATCCCCAAGCCAACAACGATCCTTCCAACAAGGATTGTCTCCTTGTTTGGGGCCACAGCCATGATGATGCCTCCAGCGGTGAAAATAAAACTGGCCAGCAAGATGCAGACCCTGCGGCCAAACACTCCATTCAGTGGCCCACCAGCCAGCGCTGAGAGAGTGGCAGCGCCCACAGTGCTCGCTACCAGCAGCTCCTGCCACAGCGCGCTCAGGTTCATCTCCTTTTTCAGGAGCAGCATTACCCCGGACACCACGCCGGTGTCATAGCCAAAGAGGAAGCCGCCCAGGGCGGAGAAGAAGGCAAGGACAAAGACAAACACTGGAGTGGCGTCCTTGTCTGGGTCAGCCTCAGGGGAAGGGACGTTGTCAGCAGGGCTGTGGACGCTGTCGTCAGAGCTGGAGGAGGCTTTGATGAGACTCTGCTCTCCATCGTCGTTTGCCTTCGGCCTTCTGTGGCCCATTAGGTTGCTCATACTCCGCAATTTGTAAGCCTCTTCATTGGGTTCACCGCTGCAAAACATGATACAATTTACACAAATAGTCTGTTAATAACGAATTATATCTGATTTTGATGTGCAGTACAGTAAAACATCGTATCACGGGTGCCATTTATTCTAGGCAATTCAGTGTTCATTCTCGAAGAAGCCTTTTGCATCTCTTATTGCATGCTATGGAACAAAAGCCTTGTGTGAAAGAATGGAGAAGCTCTCATTACTAAGTTCCAGATGGAAGGTTGATTTTGTTGATTAAAGAAGCAAACAATTCAAGGCTCATCCAACCAAATGTCTTGACTTATCTTGATCTCGCCCTGCTTCTGCATCTTTCAGTTTTAGTTACATCGGTTGATATATAGATAGCATTGGCAGTTTACTGTCTTTCAGTTTATCCCGTAGCTCCAGACTGCAAGAGCGCTGCCGTAAAGCGTTCGCTCTTGCGTTTAAACATGACAACAGACTCGCTTGGAAACCATTGCATTGAAGCCACCATCCCGATTGGCCGTAAAGCATGTCATATATTCCCATCCACATGACGTGTACAGCAGTGCAACGAGAATCATACATTTCATACACGATACTAGTCTACTTGGAACATTGCCGATGACCAGCTCATTCAAAATAAAACTTGACGTTGGTTATCCAGTGTAACATTCTCACCTGCACCTCTTTGTGGACCGCTCTGTAAAAAACAACAACAGTATTTTATAGCCAACTCCACACCGCTGTTGTCTCTCTTTCACGGGAAGCTTAACGGTCATATGATTTGACAGGAGTTTGACTGTCAAGGGAAGAAGTCACGCCTGCAAAGTCTGCGAGAACACAGACCAGTACTTTTCGCCACGCCTGCAATGTCTACGAGAATACAGACCAGTACTTTTCGCACACTATGTGACCAAGGAAAGGAACAATCACAATCTCACCTTCACTGGGGACTACTTTAAAAACAAGGAAGGAGGCTACACCTGCGAGGAACAAATACATGGAATATGACAGCTTAAGCCCTGAAACTGTGACATCCTCTTTATCTTTATCTTTGTATTGTTTAATTATTTTGATTATTAAATTAACCATTTTTTAGAATGCTGCTACATGTTATGCTGCAACAATGTTGCTGCAAAGTTGTTGCTACACAAACAAGCCAGCCCATAGCACTGCAGCTATAAATGCATGCGAAACTTTCAGTTCGAGAAGCAATACTTCAAGAATCATGGTTTGCACACAGGAACTAAAGGAAAGACTGAAGAAGCTGTTAGTAAGGTTAAAAAACCTACAAGAAGGAAAGCAACTCAGTACATTAATTCAAATCATTCAGGATCTTTTTTCCTTGGCGCAGTCTGACTTTGGTAAGAATACATTGACTGAAATGTTTACGAATATTTTATATAGGTTTAGGATGCATGTTACAAGCAATTCTGTTAATGGCTAATAGGTTTTCAGCTTTGTAGTCATGAAATCTCGTTCAGTGTAATAATTTGCTTTGTTACTTGTTCTCATTCATGAAATACAAAGTCAGTATAACAATGAAAAAATACACATGTTACATCGGCTTGACTTGTGTATTGTTACCACATGTCGCCCCCCTCTCCTGATATTGCATCCAGCTGCAGAACTGTTTGAGGACCAAGATGTTCATGAACCTTTAATGGTGGTACTGTCATCTTACATTAACAGCAAAGGTGTACAGCAGGTAAAATACAGACTTATCAGAAAGAAGCATAATTCCTTACTTGTTTTAGTTACGAAAACATTTTGTTTAAAATGCTAATTTGTTCCTACATATTAACAGACATTGTGGCACTTGATATATATCTAGTATAATTTCTCTGTTAATTTACTCATGCTGCCGTTCTATAAACTGGAGAACCTGCATGCTATCTTCTCTAACTCTCGTGACAGCTGTAAATTCCCCAGCTTATCCAGCGTGAGATCACAGTGTAGGCCTAGTTTGGAGTTTATGAACCAAAGTAGAAGCCTAAACAGGAGTTGACAGTGAATATGTAATTCCATTTTTTTCAGTCAGGATGGGCACTGCTGTGTCGACTGATTGAAATATGCCCTGACACTCCGGACAAACTGACCAGGCCTCTTGAAGCAGCTAAGGACTGGGAGGTACTGGGAGTGCACCAGTAAGTACCCTACCATCCTTGCTTCTCAATATATTTCTATGAATACCTTGACCATTGGAATGTGATGTGATTTAAAGGGTGTGCGAGCCTCCAGTGACACAGCTTGTTCATCTTTAACACTATACTTGAAAGTGAAACTATTTTCATGTGAGAATACACACCCAGCGTCTAATGTAAAAATGTGTTTAGTACACATGCATGCCATTAACATGGTGGGAATTTCAGAGAGGCTTATTGAACACATCTTTTCAGGAATTTAAAAGTTTTTAGTCTACATAACTCTTGCATATACGGCATGTGTGAACAGCCTCTAGTAAACCGACGTTTGCCAAGTGTCCAGTACACTAAGTTAGCCGAGCTGAGGTTAACCAGGCAGTTGTGTTGTTTCTGAAGGCAGATCCTGAAGATGCTTTCCCAGCACAGTAAAGACAGCAAGGTGTTGGTGGTTGGACTCAGGACCCTGGCCCTGCTCTTTAGATCAGGTACAGTGCTGCAAAACTAGTGGATGTGACGATTCGGCCAAGGCCTCCCGAGGGCAAAGTGTTCTGATCTATTCTATTATGTGCACTAGGTTCAGTAGTTATGTTCTTAATGCCAGCTATTGTGTGAGATTAAAGATGAAAACATTTATATCATTATACTCTGTCAAACCTTGCGCCTGCAATGTTTTGTGTAAACCACACAACTTCAAACATTCTGCTCCTCTTTAAGACACCAATAAATGTAAGCCTGGCATTATTGCTCTCCGCTATAAAAGCTGACAACAAGTTGCTTCTACATGTCCAGAATTGTTTTTGTAAAGACACATGGTACGTTGGAAATCTACTGAATTTGGTTCACAATTACCAGCAGCACTGACAGGCCAGCGCTGAATCAAAAGACGTCCCTTGACAGACGTGGATCTGAGTATGGAAAATCGGATCAACTTTGTATCTTGTAAATGAATGTTTGCTCCACTTACCGTCCTATCTCAATTATGTGCAGCTAGTAGCTGACATGGTAGCTACAGTGTTCTGCCGGGTTAAGGGTACGAGTGCCTGAGAATGCCTTAGATTGAATTAGGCTGGGCATCACATGGTCCACTAATCGTTTCATTCGTCAATGGTTGTACAGTATCTGGGAGGCACAGAGAAAAAATGTGCAAGCCATGGATTTCCTCTTGAGTCATTCTGCAACTATCTCTGTGTACATGTTGATCGAAAATAAAGTTTTCTTATTAAAAAGTTAATGTGACAGTAAAATAGAGGAAGTCAATGAATAATCCACTTACTGTAAAGATAGATTTTTGGGATGTGTTACTGTATCCAATGATGTGTTCTGTACTGTATACAATTATTGCACTAACAACAAGCCTGGTGTGTGCAGATGCTATTCTGCTTTCAGTGCTGGAGGAAGAGGAGGATGTGTTTGCCCTAATTGTAGACGGCATGAGGACGTTCTCCTCGAGTGCAGAGGTCCAACTCCAAGGCTGCTGTGCTCTGCAGCCTCTGCTGGAGAAAGGTGTGATAGCTGTACAGCCGATCTGTCTCAGCCCAAATTGCTGCATGTGTGGCTTTTATGCTGATTCATACATGTTCATTTTACAATGAGTCATCAGGAGGCAGTCAGGATGATTTGTTGTAAACCTTTCAAATTGCCTGTAGCGTAGTTATACACTGTGGATGTGAGTCTGTGACTGTATGTCATCAGTGAGTGACCTGCACCGACTGGAGTTTGTGGAGAACCAGGACCACAAGGTGGTTCTGGAGGTGCTCCAGAGGTTCCACGACAACCTCGACCTGCTCCTGCAGGCTGTGAAGGTGCTGCTCCCGCTGGCTGATCACGGTGAGTCAAGAAGGAGGTGCCAGTATATTCCACGCTTGCCCCACCATCTGACTCCTAGCACTGTCGTCTAATACTTCTGACTGGAATCTGGAATCAATCCTACCATATTGATTACAATTTTCACATTTCCAGGGTGTATTATGTATTATGTGTAGTTATGTTTATATTTGTGTTTATTTAGCTACACTAACATTTGTTACACTGAACATTAGTTCTTGGAAAACACCAGTAGGTTACTCATGCCAAAATGCTCCTCTTTGATTTCCTTTGCAGTTGAAAAACATGCTATCTTGTGCAACCCCTCTCAGCACAAATAAGATTATATCGCCAAATATTTGTCATTTTCTTTTGCCAGCAAGTGAAAGAAGCGTAATTAGATTTGAACTCTCTAAGATTTATGAGGAAATGTTTTTTGTGTTGTTTTGCAATGGACCTATGGAAGTCTGATGGTTTTGATTAAGCAATGAACTAGATGTCAAGTGTTCACATCATTATTGAGAAAATAGGTGTTTTTTTATGTGGGAAATCCCCCTGATTAAAATTGTTGTTTTCGTTTGTGCTTGTTTTGTTTTGGACAGGCAATAACGTGGAGACTCTGATGTCGGCTGGGGCCAAGTGCTACAGAGTCATCATGGGCACCATGGATACCTTCCCCAAAGCTGAGGAGCTGCAGGAGGTTTGCTGCCGTCTCCTCAGGAAGTTTACATCAGGTCAGAGAGAAAACCAGGGGGAAACTGTGGATATGTGATCCGTAACCCTTGGTTGTTCATTTACTATTTGATATGCAGTCTTGGGTAGGAAGCATTTGAAACGGAAGTGCCTTCAGGCCAATATTTGACAAACATCTGTTTAAGGCCAGTTTAAGGCTAATAGTTTAAGGTATTCATACGTTTTTCTGACTGAAATGTATTTAAGTGATAAAGTTAAATAATCTTTTTATATGTTATAAATATGTTTATGCTTTGCCCAAATCCATTTACTTTGAGCCTAGTCATGTTTAAATGTATTATATCATTGGGTAAAGCACCTCTCTGTAAAGGGCAAGTGTTGCTCACGTTGTTTTTGTTTCCCCTCCAGAGAGTTATTACAATATCCTGGTGCTGAACGGGGTCCAGAGGGTAGTGGTGAGAGCCTGTCTGACCTACCCTGACAACGCCTCCCTGCAGACTCTAACACTTTCCTGTCTGGCCGACCTCAGTGAGCTCACACACCGACATCCACACTGGGACAAACAGACACTGACACACCAAGGCACAAATGCACAATCATAGGCACTGTAGGGTTACTGGCTACTACTTCGTGTGTAAATTACTTTTTATCAATTTTTGTAGATTATCAATTAATTCATAAATTGAATATTATAATCGATCAAGGTGATGAAGGGTAATTATTATACGGAGCACCACCACGCAGAATTTTAGCTTAGGATAAAAGCACGGCTCTGCGGGAAACCGAATCAATTTAGCATTAATTTAATAAT
>JAVQIZ010213315.1:0-11781 GCA_036023535.2 Galaxias brevipinnis
CCCCCCCCCCCCCCCCCCCCCCCCGGGGAGAGCGAGGGAGGCAGATTACTTCATCACCATACAGTATCAATCTATCATTACTCCCTCTATTACACAAAATCTCTGAGGGACTCCGTGTGTAAGACAGAATCCATCTGAAGCTGATAAGAGCCAATGAGGTTTTTCTTAGACCTCATGACAAAGCTGCTTCCAAGTGTTCGCCTTGGCAGGTTTGGAAGCGGCAGAATCCTTCCCACAATGGAATACCTGTGTATTTCTGGAACACCGCAGGATCCTGGCAATGTGTGGGAGTGTGATTAGGGTAGGCAGTGGGGTGCCATACAGGGCCCTTCGATGGGTGGTTTACATTGTAGCAGGAGCTCTAGTGGATGTGAGCTTGGTGCGGCCTTTGCAGTACAAAGGCTGATTCTGTTTCAATCTCACTAACTCTCTTACTCTCTCTGCCCATCTCTCTCTCTGTCTCTCACTCTCTCTCTCTCTCCTTCTCTCCCTCTTTCTGTCTCTCTCTCTCTCTCTCTCTCTCTCTCTCTGCCTGTCTCTCTCTCACTCTCTCTCTCTCTCTCTCTCTCTCTCTCTCCCTCTCCCTACCTCTCTTTCTATCTATCTCTAGCTCTCTTCCCTTTTCAGTAAGTCATTCACCAGGAGACCGCTCGAGGACAACCCAACAGTGTCACTGATAGACAGAGAGACTCATGGTTTCTTTCAAATGGTTTCCTTCGGCAGAGAACAGAAGTCAACAGTAGTTTTGGGATAAGAGCGAGGACTGGGAGTGGCATGCATCGTCGAGAAATATAAAACAATCCAAGCGTTGGTAGATTATACTAACACAGGTCGTCTACTTCAGTTGGAAATACCTGGAGACATGGACAAAAACTGAAATATCTCTTATTATTTAACCAACTGACAGGCAGGACCCTATAGTGTCTGCAATACAGCCACAACCTGTTAGCGTTGATTTTTAATATCAACAATAGTGGTTTGGCTAAATAATCATATTTTGATGGGGAGAAAACTGTTCTGACTCTTAGCTAGCAGAGAACCATCAAAAGGAATGTGTCTCTGTCTGAAAACTGTAAATAAAAACATCACTTTTTCAGTCACTCTCTCCTTCAAGTGTCTCACTCACCCTCTCTCTCTCTCTCTCTATTTCTCTCTCTCTCTCTCTCTCTCTCTCTCTCTCTCTCTCACACACACCTTACATTGATAACCAGTACATTATTACCCTTTGTAAAGTACCATAAATTGACTTCCTCCAGACAGATAAGATCTCAGATATCTATTTTCTTCCACAAGCCAATCTTCATACAACACATAGGTGTATATAAGAAGACAGCCCATGGGTAATACCTCTCTCAAGCATGTATCTCAAAACACAAATGTATACATTTATCATCCAGCATTAGAAACGTAACATAGGGGACCACAATGTAAAAAAAAAATAATCATCAGTAATTTCCTAGTAGACAGATGATCAAAATTAAAACTTTATCAAGTGAACTAGTTTACACTGTAGAGGGTGGAACCCATCTATGTTCCCTTAAAGCATACATAATTCCTACACCCTGTATAATAATACACCCTTCATGTATTATCATACAGAAATACTCACAAATGAAACCTTGTGCGAGAGAAAGGTAATACACAATGTAATGCAATGTTAAGTATCAGCCTGATAAAAGGTATGTTATTATTTTTGCATTGAGAAAAGTGAATAATCGTTGGATTTCTGGTGCTGTTTAATGATATTAATGCTTTCACATACATTTTGAAGAACGAATTGCAACACTACATATGTTTACCTCCCATATATGAGCACAAATATATATATATGTATATATAGCGCCAACAGTACATGTGCAATTGACACACCAAATAATATAGACCATAGGACATATGGAATGTAGGTAAACACGTAAGTATTCTTTAACTCCAAACTTATTCAAAACAACATGCTGAATTTTTACTTAGACCTTATTCAAACCTTCGATAGACTGCATTGATACAGGGCTTATGCCAGCACCAGTTACCCCTCAGCTAAAAATTGGAAGCCTTTTATTTGTGGTCCAATATGTATGACAACTTGGACTGCTTTAGCTGACAGACAACGCAAAGGTTTTCAACAAATTGAACAAATGCTTTTAAAGTTGGTTTAGTAGTTGATGACACACTCACACAGTACTGCTAAGTTCCCTTTCTGTATCCTCAACATGGAGACAAAGTATGCAATATTTTCAGAACCTTCTCAGGGTGGACAGCTCCTTTTCTACTTGGCTTCACACACAGGCATAAAACCACTTGGTTGCTCTAACAGTCACCCATGCTCATATATGAACATCAAGTTGTCAGGTTATACATCAGTGGGGACAATTATCCTTTTAGTAATACACCAAACGTCAAAACCAATGTGGACTGTGTCGGAAAGTGTCCATTTGCCGTTCAGAAGTAGCCTATTCTGTTTGTGACTGCCTCGAGGCTTGAAGGGATAGAAACATTTTGCCAAAATTTGATAAATTATCATATCACAAAATAGACTAATGGCATGGGCTGTAAAGATAAATGCACGATAAAGTCAACGGCTTTTGGCTTTTGGTCATGTGTCAATTCCAAATCTGTCCGTGACATAGGCTAAAACCTATAACGCCCCCCGGCAGAGTGGGTGGTCTCATACTGCAACCGTATCATTACGCGGCAGGGTGGAAAGCACCTGAGCAGAATATGAATAACCCAATGACGTATTCTTGCTATATAGCCTAATGTCCTAATGGCGAGAGAAGGGAGAGAGACCCACCCCCACTCCATGTCAACCCCCCAAAAAACAGCAAACATTTTGTCGCACCAGGTTGGGATCCAGGTATAAAGGGGTCTCTCTCTCGCTCTCTATCATCTCTAGAACACACACACACACACACACACACATACACACAAACACACACACACGCACACACACGCACGCACGCACACATTACACACAAATTACACATACATAATCACACGAACAGGCACAGGATTTTCTATGGAAATAAGACCAAAACGTGTTAAGTGCTATGTTTGTGTGAGTACAATGTAGTACACATCATGTGTGTTATTGTGAGATCGAAAATATGTCCATTGTAAGAACCACCTAAATGTAGAACGAATATCTGAACTTAAAATGCATTGGAAATATAGATACTTAGCTACTTACGCATTTTGTCGAACGAAGAGGATTGAGATCAAAGAAGAAAAAATATCATAAGTTCCCGTTTCTTTTTTCAACACTTGCATTAAAGACTCACAAATCTCACCCATGTGAAAAGATTCCAGGCAACTGCACGTTTGTGTGCTGCAGTATCGCCAGAATGAACTGTAACCGAATAAAGCTTCGTCCGTGATATAGCGTATTCAAAGTCGACAAGAATTGAAAAATAATTGAGGAGACATGTTAAAATCCCGGTTAAGGACCAAAAAACCGGCGGAGTGGCAGCCTTGACTTGATATTCCGGTGGGAGAAATCCTGCAGAGTTTCTGAGGGGGATCAAGTCTACAGACTTTTCATTCCAAACAGCCCCAATCCCCATAAAATGACCAGTGTGCTCTGGAGGACTTTTGATTGAGTAAATAGGTTTATGATAATTTTATTTAGAAGCTTACCAATAATTCTGCAAAAATAAAATCAACACCGACTTGATCATTTCAATTGATCTTTAGTTCCCTGGTGTGCAGATCCTTTAAGAATATATATATATATATTTATATATATGAAGCCCATTTGACACATAGCAATAGCCTGAGGCACAATTGCTGGTCAAGTTATACCGGGAGAAAAAAAAAATTCATAGCCAGACCTGCAAAGAAAAATACAGCAACTACAGATTTGAGTTCCTACGTGTAAAACTACAGGCGTTTGTAGCTTAATCCCTCTAATTTATGCACTGAAAAAATGCTAAAGTCTAACCTGTACCAAGCCCACAGCCTGGGAAACAATTTAAGGCAGTCTAGTTACCTAGCCTATAGCCTTCAGTCCAAATCCACAGGATGCTGGGTTTTCCCCCGACGCAGTCCGGTAGCCTATCGATTATCTAGTCTACAGCACTGTCAAGAAAATGCCGATGCGTATAAACGTAGCAACAGTCATAGCTTTTGCGTCCCACAAATATTGAGCACCGCACGCAGTCTCCTAAAACCTGTATAGGTATTGCTGCAATCCATGACTTCAATATGGAGCTTATTAAATTACTTGAAAAGAGAGCACAAATTCATTAGGGTGCATGGTCGATCTAAAATCTGTGGCACGCTGTAGTGGATAGCAATGGCGCGTGTGCTGAATGACTAGCCTGTGGATGGCATTGCACTCTGGTATTTCCAATCATTTAGCATGCCCATCGTCTCATTCCACCTGTCCAAGTTGGTTAAACCGCTCTGAAGTTGTTAATGACTAGTGATCAATAGCATTAACACATAAGACACCCCCCCCCACGGTGTGTGAGGTATAGAGACAGAGAGAGTCAGAGAGAGATATCTGAATGTATCTGTGCGTGAATTTTACATTCTGACGCATGGTTGCCACCTACAGGCGTCAATCCCTATTCATGCAACCTAAATGAACCCAAACACACTGAACTCAGTCTAGATAAGACTGACGATACACCAGAGTGTGTTATATTGACTTTTGTAATTGTAATCGTCTTTTTTTTGTGTCCCCTGTGCAGCACTGTTTTGCTGTCTCATAATTCAGCTATTGTCTGTTATATAACAACTCTATTTTTCATCTGTAAGGCTGCCACAATATATTGATTAGAAAAGTCAAACAAGCTCTTATTGGACCTGCCGCAAGCATATCATAGCTGTTTAGAGATTTCTAGTCTAAGATGTTAAATGGATGGATTTGGTTTCTCACTCGGCTTTCTCTTTCACACCCCTGAATCCATTTTTATAATCATGCCCATCTTCATCACTAACGCCACAATAATGTCCTCCTCTTTATCAGCATCATTGTTGTAGTCTCTGGCCTCTGCAACATTGTGAGATCTGATGTACTTCTCATTTATTATGCCCACCTATTCGGTCCTGTACTACATTAACCTTTGAAAAAACCCTTATAGACTATTCTGCATCTATTCCAGCTCCCTCCTAAAAGCATGAACGATCCAAAACAAATTAATCACACAACTTTCTCACGTCAAAAGCCAGAAGCGCATTGTTATTGTGCTAGTAGACGAATTAGCTCCTTGTTCTCCAGTTCATTCGTTTAAATACCTATACGCCCTCCAGCATCCTGTCAACACAGCTGGTAAGTGGATCAAGCAACCCATTTTTTAAATGGATTTGTATTTAAATTGACTTGAAGTGTCATTGAAACAGTCCAAGGTGCAAACAAAGACTCAAAACAAAGTCTCTGAATATGTTGTGCATCTGTACTCCGCATATGCACAATTAAAAGAGTTTGATACATTATCATTACACCCTGAGAATATAACTTTAACATTTTTAGGTAGTCTATATTATTTTACATTACAAAATATACATTTTGATGGGGAAAGTAATGCTAATAGGGTAATGGTTACATAACTGTGAAAGATTAGAACACTTTCATCTTTAGACACAGGGGAAACATTTTCATACATTTTCTAAAATCAGCATTTTATGCGAGCTTTGATGAAATATGCATTATAATAGGGAGAAATGTCTTAAAGGTAAAAAGGAATCTGAAACTATCAATAGGGTGTTGGAAGGTGCAATGTTTTGCATGTGTCAATACAAACTAGATCTCTAACAAACCAAATGAATACATCTTTCCAATGTAGAACGCTGCTAAGTAGCCAATTCTGAGACTGTTTTGTCAGTTTGAAAAATTTATTTTATCATAAACATAAACATATCATAAAAGATCATCTGAAAGGGTAAACAGGAAAATCGACATTGACGTTTTAACAACATTTCATGTCACGTTGTGTTGTAGAAATGATCCAGCCCACATCTGTCCAACGTTTAATGAGTCATAGGGTTCTGCATTTTATATTATAAGATGTACCGGTCCATCCAAGGGACTTATTTAGACATCTTGACAGGCTGTTTCAACCCCAGATTATTAAAGTCTGTCAAGCAAACTCAAGGACACAGACAGAGGAGACACTGCTATATAAGTGTTAACAAATCATCAGGGAAAGATAGCTTTGGTTGTTTTTTATCCTTTAGTATGGCCCACAGTCCCGGTGCTGTCAAAATAGATTTGCGGTTGGCCTATGTGTTTCTTTCCCTTCTATTTCAACATTTTCTGCTTTCTGCCTCCTTCACTTCTTCTTCTATCAGCCTAGTGGGAGTCACGGATCAGCCGTTGCGGTAGCATAAGTCCCAGACTGCTTTCTGGGACAAACTTCAAGAAGCATGAAGTGGGAGATGGATAAAGGGAGAGAGGGAGAGAGAGAATGAAGGGGGAGAGCGAGAGAGCTAGAGACAGAAAGAAGGGAGAGTGAGAGAGAGAGAGAGAGAGAGAGAGAGAGAGAGAGAACGAGAAAGAGAGAGAGAGTGAGAGTGAGTGAGTGAGACACTTGAAGGATTTTCCAACTCCACTACCAAGGCTGTTCTTCAATTATTCAAATGGCCAAAGTCCCACTGCACTTGCTCTACCTCCTATGCTTGAATATTAAAATGGCCGCCCACCAAAGAAAGAGAGTGTGAGAGAGCGAGATCCAGAAGACGAGGCCCACGCAGAGAGTAAAGGCTGAGTCTGCTTGACTCCTCATGCTCCGAACCCAGCAGTGGATCTTGAGTCTCGCTGTGCCACTGAGTATTCCTGTCACGTTTGGCCTAAATTCTGCCATAGAAAAAGCGGGACATGACAATACAGTATACTGTAAGGATTTGCCAGGTTATGTAGACAGTGACAGACTGTCCTTCTGAATTTCACAATGAAGAATGCCCACATTTGTCTAGACTGTTCCAAGTCTCAAGAATGGATGTTTGTAGAATAAACTGTAATTGCATTGACATCATATCATCGATCGAAAATGCTTTAATAAGTAAGTATAAGTTTAAAACAAATCAATATAAACTTGATCTTTATGGTTTATTTCCGGACGGTGATGGGAATCAACAGGCCATTGATGCATAGATAGTTTAAGGAATGAGGGCAGGTTCTCTTTATCACTTTGCCCAAGTTTCGCCCTCATTAATAAAGTGCTATAGAGGCTCTGACAGCCTCTCTGTCATAGCGAAGGGATATTCCTGGACCTCAGAGCAGGGTTTCATTCCCCCACATTTGCTTATCATACACCTCCATACACATGCATGCCTCACAATGAGAAACTGTCAAACTGTCACAAGTAAGGATGAGACATATATTTTAATGAAGAATGTATGTATGTGTTTGGTGTAATATTATGTTTAAAAGTGAATAGCTTTTATATAAAAAAAAATCCTTAAAATTATGATGATTTACTTCAGCCATCCAAAAGCCCAATTCTTAACTTGCTTGAAGCTGTCAAACAATGAACAATTTATGCACAGTTGCTTTTACAATACCTCTATGCCACAAAGGATACCTTGGCACGCCATCAGATACACTCCTCCCTCCAATATTTGTTGAACTGTGCTGTCCGACAACCTTGTATTTCCAGCATACATTATGTGTGATTAATTACACCAGTTCCCCATTGAATTTGAAAGACCTCCAAAAAATGGAACCGAGGAGTGGTCATGTGACTTTCCGTACAACAGCAGAATTCTTCAGAGCATGGTAATGAGACTAATTAGCATAAACATAAGGAAAGGCGTCTCTAGCTGCTCTACCGGAACTCTGGAGTGGAAAAGGGTTCCCTGGGTTACATTCTATGCCTTGTAACTTTTCCCGTAGTTTTCAGCACTTTGCGTGAACTCAAACTAAAATCCTACTGTTAAAAATAAAATAGATAGTGGTAACTGTGGCACAAGTCAAGGATAATACAGTCATACTCTAATGAGAACAACTGAAATGGGCAAGCCTATTCAATGCAGTGGTCCCCCACTGGCTATTCATGGTATAATTTGTCTCTATAAGGTTAGAAGTGTTTTGCCCTCACAAAAACAGCTAACCGGAATGAGGAACTTACGTTGCATATGTGCCTTCCACAACAGGGCAATTAACTACATGTCGCCCATTTGAGGTGCATAGACCTAAATTGTCATGGTAGCAGACTCTGGCCGTTTTGTAGCATTGTAATCCTACAAGTGCAATGTGCGCAAAGTGCCTTTTACTAATGTGCCACAGCGTGTCATAATGAGGCAGAGAACACCTCGGTCAGGGCTACTGCGCTGACACTAATGCACTAATGTGTTTGTCTGCCACCAATTCCACAGCTGTCTGAATTGTGCCAGAATCCTCTCATCTAGGTTGTCAGATTTAATAAGAGCTTGAGGCCAGAGCTTTGACCTTTGCTGTTTAAACAGTGGACAGTCAGAGGTGTCTACTACTTCATAGGTAGACGTTGTTGATTATGTGTTTTTACAAGCCGCCGGAGGTGAAACCAGTTGCCAGGAAACCAGACTGGAAATCATGCAAGGTACTCGTTCGTTTCAGCTTAGATTTCAGTTTTGTATATTTAAAGCTATCTTTTATGAAGTAAGGACTGTCTGTGCACTACTGTGTGTGTGATTGTGGATGCTAATGCAATTGACTCATAACCACCGTTTTTCTTTCTCTCCTGACATTAAATAAAATGACTGATAACTACAGCCGCACAGCTTTTACCAATTGCATAATCAATGCCATGCACTCAAATGTTTACGGACTCCAAATGTCTTCCTTTTCTGTGTTTCCCCTCGAAGAATGTGAGGTCTTCTGCGGGAGGGACTAAAGATCACCTGGAGGCCTCTTCACGGATCAATAACGCCCTCATGTCCCACACCCTCTCCCATCGAGGGGAGTCGAGATTGATTGTTGTTAAGCACTTAACAGGATGGGGAGAGAGCGAGAGAGTGGATGAGGACAGATCATAAAACGCCCATGAGCCGCCCACTCGTCTCCCCTCGGCCGAGAAAGATAGCAGCAGCCAATCAATATGAGGATCACCGTTAAAACTCCCAATCAACGACAAGGTAGAGGGATGCAAAAGGAAAGGTGGAATGTAGTCGGCTGTGAAGTTGGATGAATATCAAATTTGCTCTTTTTTATTCTTCCAGTAATCATTTCTAGGTTAATTTCAAACAGCTGTGTTTTGTTATCTACATTTATGTTTGCATAAAGGATCTCCAACAATTTTGTTTTACCTTGAATTTCAAATAGATCACCACACTGAGTTGACTTCACTTCACCTTCACTGAGCCAATTGTGAGCCATCATCATCTTAGCACATGGAAAGAAGCCACTAATGTAGAAAGTGAATTGTTGCCACTTGCTCTCTACTCTATAATGAAACTCATATGCAAGCAATGCAGAAAAAGAAGTTGGGTGAACTTTTAGCAGCCATATTGATTATTTAACTCTATGATTTATGCATGAGGTTCATAAAGAGAACACACAAGGATACTGATCGAAGGACAAGTGTCACTGCTGTATCAGTGCACTTGGTTAATCACAATTAATTCTCATAAAACACATCACTCATAATCTCCAAAGTGCGACTTTTGTACCACAATCGAGTACATAGCACAAATCTAGATCCCGATAAAAAAAAAAAAGAATACTATTTTATGACACATGATTGATGGGTGTGACATCTTAAAAGCTTTAAAATGCCTTACCTTAAGCATGTACATCTCCTAGTTGTGAGCTTAAGTGTGCACAGCTATTTCTCACTTTTCACTGAAGTGGCTTTTTTAAAATTACCTTCTTCTAGCTGGACTCCAAACTGGAGAGTCACTGACTGAGATACTTTATAGAATGAGTCGTTTGCCACTGCCCATCAGCCTTGCTGATGAAGAACAGCAATGAGACCATCAAAGTATGAAAGGCCACGTCACACACAGTATCACAGTCTGGTGTCAGGCCAGAGTCGATAAGAAAAAGCTATTTAATGGTTAAGTCCATATCCATATTTTTTCAGGAAGAAAGGTACCCTAATTTAAACTAGACTGTGTTCAGATGTCTATGTTGTTGAAACAGGGGAAGTTTCCATGAGTGGCACTGTTGTGTGGGCCAGGCTCACACAATCACGTACCTATACACACTTCCACTGTCACGTTTATTACTGTAAAGTCTCGTGAAAAACAATAATAAAAAGCGATCAATAAAAGACAAAAGTACCCGCGACGAGACAGGGATGGCGAAATAGACCTTGTGTTGGTGCAATGTTCCAGCCAGGCTACTATAACTGCGTATAACATTCACTATACAGCTTTCATCCGTGATGAAATTCTGGAATGAATTTGAGTCTGATGACAAGTATGTGATCTCAGTCCGCGTACACCCATCCATACATGTGTAAACTATGAGAATGTAGACTCTGTTTGCAAACACCAATCGCATGCTGATTCTCTGTATAAATTGGACCTCTCTCTCTCTCTCTTGTATGCACATCTCATCCATCATGTATGAGTGTGTGTGTTGGAAACACATGAGTGTGTGTGTAAGTGCGTGTGTGTGTGTGTGTGTGTGTGTGTGTGTGTTTGTGTGTGTGTGAGTGTGTGTGTGTGTGTGTGTGTGTGGTGTGTTTGAGGTGTGTGTGTGTGTGTGTGTGTGAGTGTGAGGTGTGTTTGAGGTGTGTGTCTGTGTGTGTGTGTGTGTGTGTGTATGAGGTGTGTGTCTGTGTTTGTGTGTGTGTGTGTGTGGTGTCTTACTCCCAGAATTCCTGCACAGCGCTGGTGAGGTTGGCTGTGTCCAGCATGCTGTAGTTGGAATAGCAGCGCTCCGTGTTCCAGGGATTACCACAGGATTTCCACGGCAGGTCCTGAAAAATCCCAAAGACAAGCGCTGTTAAGAACGGACTGTTTTCCCAGAGCCTGAGGGGACCAGCTGCCAACTCAGGAGCCTGGATTTCACGCTGGCTTCAAAGAATTCAATGGGTCTCCCTGGCATTCATCAGTCAAGACTTCATTCAGGGCCTAATGCTGTGGACAGACAGATACCACTAAAGACCCTACCGGAAGCAAACAGTACAGAGAGAGAGAGGGGGGGGGGGGTGAGAGGGAGGGAGAGAGAGGGGGGGCAAAGAAGGTGGGCAGAGAGGGGTAGTGAGAGGGAGGGAGGAAGAGAAAGAGAGATAGGGGGGTGAGAGGGAGGGAGAAAGAGAGAGAGAGAGAGAGAAGGAGAGAGGAGACACACTACTGGATACTCTAAACAGACAGGGTTTTGACTATAGGCTGTTAGATTCTACTGAGGGGCAGGGTTAGGGTCAGGGGTTATAGGATGTCAGACTCAGTAGGCAGAGGGAGAACGTTAAATTCTACAGAGGGTAAGGGTTAAGTATTAGTCACAGTGATAAAGGAGCTCCAGAGGTAGTAGATAGCCCAGGGTTAGGGTTAAGGGTTAAGGGTTAAGGGTTAGGTATAACTCACAGTGGTAAAGGAGCTCCAGAGGTAGTAGATAGCCCAGGCGATGATGACGATGTAGTAGATGTTGAGCCAGAAGGAGAGCACTGCAGCAGCCAGGCCCACACCTGTAGCAGAGGGCAGAGGGCACAGGTCAGAGGGTAGAGGTAGCAGGGTCACAGGGCAGAGGGCACAGGGCAGAGGGCACAGGTAGCAGAGGAACAGGTCAGAGGGCACAGGTAGCAGAGGAACAGGTCAGAGGGCACAGGTAGCAGGGGAACAGGTCAGAGGGCACAGGTAGCAGGGGAACAGGTCAGAGGGCACAGGTAGCAGGGGAACAGGTCAGAGGGTACAGGTAGC
>JAVQIZ010213349.1:0-15000 GCA_036023535.2 Galaxias brevipinnis
TTCTATCTCCCTCACCGACCCTCTCTCTCTCTCTCTCTCTCTCTCTCTCTTTCTATCTCCCTCACTGACTCTCTCTCTCTCTCTCTGTCTCCCTCACTGACTCTCTCTCTATCTCCCTGACTCTCTCTCTCTCTCTCTCTCTCTCTCTCTCTCTCCCTCACTGACTCTCTCTCTCTCTCTCTGTCTCTCTCTCTCAGAGTAGAGTCCCTCTCAGTTTGCTGCGGGGCAGAGAGCAGTAAACTCCACTCCTCACTGTCTGCTGGATCTGATCACCGTCACCCGGCCACAGCGGACTGTGCACCGCTCCACTCGGCTGATGGCTCATTGACTGGCCTACACACACACACACACACACACACACACACACACACACAACCACTCTCTGCCAGGGGACATTACATACAGAGTGGCTGACACCTCTAAATAACTGTTTACTGTGTGTATGTGTGAGTGTGTGTGCACGTGTGTGTGTGTGTGTGTGTGAATCCAAAAGGCATCATAACTAAAGTCCTGTACTGTATAGCTGTCTGCACCGTTAACATTAGTGGTGTCAATGTCATATCAAGTACCACTGTTCCTTCCTCAAATTGACAACATGCTGATATTCTGTTTGTACATTAATGTATAAATGAACTGTGTAATGACTATGCATAACGTCACATTAAAGCCTTGAAGAGAGAGAATCCTTGAACCGTGTGTCAAATCTCTGTCAGTCACTCCGATTATTCACTGAATATACACGGACAGGCTGCTCCACTGATTCCATGGAACCAGAAAGAAGCCACGAGTGATATTGATGCGCTTGCCATTCATCTGCATAATATTGGCTGTCCTTGCTCTCTGCAAACACACACCCACACACACACTCACACACACACAAACACACACACACACACACACACTCACATAGAAGCCGTCTGAGAGCTCAGACGGGGCATTATCCAGCTGCCCCAGACCAGCAGAAGAAGGAGAGTGTGTATTTATGTGTGTGTGTGTGTTTGCACACGAATGAGGAGGTTTAAGGGTTAGACAGGAGGGAGAGGGGGCGGGGAGGGGGGGTAAGGTAAATCCTAAATCCGAGCATACCCATGTCGGAGACCCCAGGGTGCCCGCGCGTGATTGACAGGCCCCCTTTCAGCGGCGCTGTTGGACGGGGGAGGGATTAAGAGCGTCTCGCCCTGAAGGGCCTTTGTGGCTCAGCGTCTCCCAGCTGCTTCTGCAGCTCTCTCCGGGACCAAGACGGGGTGAGTGCGTGTGTGTGCGTGTGTGTGTGTGTGTGTGTGCGTGTTTGTGTGTGTGTGTGTAACAGTGCGTTTACGTGTCATTCTGCCTGTCCGCGGTCGCATAGGAGGAAGACGCGAGACGAGTGTCACGGCCCGCCTGTGAAGCCCCTCTCTCCTTTCTCCACGGTGGGTGTGTGCGCCCTTCCTCTGTCACGTGGCCCTGGACGCTGGGAGGCACCCTGTGACCTAGGCTCACTCCGCTCCTCTCAGTAGGAGACGCCGGGTCCCCGGAGCACAAGGTGAAACGTCACGGCGTGCGGCACCCGAAAGTCGAGTCGTTCCGCTTTTGCACCTGTGCTGGAGTGTCGGAAAGAAGGGATGAGGAGAGAGAGAAGGAAAGAGGGGGGGAGGGAGAGAGACCGAGAGAGAACTAAAAGGAGGGAGATAGAACTAAGGGGAAAGAGAGAGATAGAGGGAGAGAGAGAGAGAGGAAGGGAGAGAGTCCATGTTTTAACGGTAGCATATTTTCCAGGTAGCTTGATGTCTATTAGTAGCTTCGGCTTGAGATTAGGCTGTTAAATTAGACAGGCAGATGATTTACACTCGCGCACACACACACGCACGCACACACTCACACACACACACACACACACACACACACACACACACACACTCACGCCCGTTCACACGCAGCAGCAAGAAGCCGTTCTCACGCGCTCTGACAGCCTGGGTAGCACGCTGAGCAGGTGACACATGAAGCCGAGGCGAGGCAGTAAAAAGCAGGTGCTGGTGGACAGCCCGCAGCCTTTCACACACACACACACACGCACACACACACAAACGGACACATGTGTCTGTTACCTAAGGACTGGAGGCGCCCCCCCTCCTGCTTCACCTTCAGCGGCGCCTGACGGATTGACACCAGCGGCAGGACAGGTTCCCGTCCCTCTCTCACCCCGCTCCGTCACATGAGAGCGAGTGCACTTTGACACGGGGGAGTTTTCTTCCCACACTGCACTCAGAAGACATAGATTTATAGATATATAGATATATAGATACAGTATATAGGATATGTGGGAGGATTGGTGTCAGCGGAAAAGAAAATACTTTTTAAAAATATGTATTTATTTCCGTTGTGTATGAACATGAAAAGAAATATCAAACAGGCAATGATCGTTTTTTATTTTTTGCACGAGAAATAAATAAATAAGCCGAGAAGTTAACAAACCTAAAACGGAATGAGATGACCTTCCGACCTTTGCCCGAGAGTTCAGCATGCGTCTCCACAGGGGTGGCACGGGGGTCTGCTCCAGCCCCTGGGCCCCGCTTGGGGCTGTGTGACCCCTGGCATGGAGGCTGGCAGGCAGGTTGGCAGGCAGGCAGGCAGGGAGGGAGTCAGGGCTCCTTGGCAGCCGAGCGTGGGGCTGGCACGGGGCTGTGCCAGGAAGGAGGACGGTGGAGGATGCCAGCGGCATGGCGGTGTCCTGCTGGGGGCCTTCCTGGAACGTTCTACCCCAACAGAGGAGCCGGGGCCCCGCTACAAGGCACGTAGGGAGGACTCTGCAGGGGGGGGGGTCTCTGTTAATCCCTGTGTGAGGAGGTATGATATGAGAGGCAGGTGATGCATGGAATGGGGGGGGGAGGGGGTTTGTCTCAGGAACCAAACCATGCAGACACAATTGCACGAGGGCACTCCATCATCCACAGTCCCACACTCAAGCATGCAGATGAAAACACACACGCACACACACACACACTGTGCAGCATTTCCAGTAACACTTCACCCAGTATAAGTCCTCCCTAGAAGAACCTTGGCCTGTGATATCGAAGGGCTGGAGGTGAAGGCGTAACACACACACACACACACACACACACACACACACACACACACACACACACTCGAACACACACACACTCGAACACACACAGTTGCCCTCTTCTTCCATCACCCAGATAGAGGAGTGAAGAGCTCTCTCTCTCTCCCTCGCCGTCTCTCTCTCTGATGAAAGAGGGCCTGTGATCGCTGCCACAACAAAGGGCCCGGGCCACCCCTGTTTGGATGAGCGCCCCCCCTCCCCCCCCTCACCCCTCTTTCTTCCCTCCATCTATCTGCTCTTCCCTGGCCCTCTCAGATCTCTCCCTCCTCGCCCTCTCCTCTACCTCCGCCTGCCGGGTGCCACTCACGCGCCGCACACCACCCCGTTCTGCGTTGGAGCCCGCGCCACACAATCGGGGGGGCGGAATTAAGAATCACAAATGTGTCCTTGTCGGCTACACGCAGGGCGGCGCGCTTTGATGTCTCAACGGTGGCAGTGAAAAGAAGAAGAAAAAAAAAGAGTAAAAAAAAAAATTGGAAATTCATATGTTGTCACACTTCATTTTCACACTCCTCTGTTCCTGTCGTCGCTGGGAACCTCGGTCATGTACTATTCAGTCAGAACGAGCTGGGAATCAAGAGGAATTGTACCAGCCATTCCAGAGTCCTCCCCTTGTCTTTCATTTGGAATGCCTCCGCATTAGGTCGAGGGCGGGAAGTTCTAATGAATCATTTAAATCTCTTTTTGATTGGAGGTAGATCGGGGGTCCTGAGGGGGGACGCGTGGGTTTAGAGGAAGATGACAGCCAGAGAGAGAGAGTGCGGGAGACGGGGGGCTGGATAGAGAGAGAAAAGAGGAGGAGATAGAGAAGTGAGGGAGAGAAAGAAGATAGAGAGAGGGAGAGAGAGGGGGGAATGAGGGCTGGATAGAGAGAGAAAAGAGGACGAGATAGAGAAGTGAGGGAGAGAAAGAAGATAGAGAGAGAGAGAGAGAGAGAGAAGAGATAAGTGAGAGAGGGGAGGAGAGAGAGAAGACAGAGGGGACCGAGGGACAGGGAGGGTACAGGGCAGAGGATACTTTGAAGCCACTTCAGAACCATGCTCCAAGTCTAAGCGATCTGACAGAGTGGGGAAAGTGGCAGACACACACACACACACACACACACACACACACACACACACACAGCCGTAGTCCCTGGCAATCCCTAGCTTGTTCCCCAGCGAAAACAAATAAATGCTCACGTCGCACAATCAAGGTCTCCCACTTCCTCATCCTGTCAAAATGAAAGACAGGACTTTAGCCCTAATCCTATTAGCGCTAAGAGATGGCAACCATCAGGACGCGTTAACGCTCGACTGAGTGAGCGGGTTTGTCTTCGCGGTGGTAACCCTCATTGTAGTCCTCTGAAGGAATTCCTTGTTTCCCATAATTAGGCTGGAGTCCATGTAATTAATAATCTGCCGGAATACCAAAGCCCTGGCACATTTCTGGAAGTCTTCCACTGCCGCCTCCTCCAGGATGAAAGTGACAGGGCACATCTTGGAGCCTTGATGCCCTCCCAGGACAGTTACTAACGGCATGGACGCCAGGGTGGAGAGAGGTGGGGGATTCGGGGGCGAGAGGAGGGAGGTGGGGGCCTCCCTCTGGTCCTGGGGAGCCCAACTCCATCATTAATCTCTCCTGGTGAGCCCCTGTGTCTCCCAGGCCCCCCCAACCCCTCTCTACGGCCCCATCCCCAAGGTGAACCCCCCCCCCCAAACCCCCTATTCCCTCTCAACCCCCCGCCCATCCCCCACCCATCCCCTCCGGCCCCCCAGCCCCCAAACACTACAAATCACTCTGCACCTCTCCGTCTCCACACACCCCTTTTTCTGTCTTAACCCACCCCCCCCTCCCCCATTTCCCTGGCTCTATGTCACCCCCTTCCTCCTTAACTGCCCCCTCAGATCCTTTCTCCTCCCCAATTCTCGCTCTCCTTCTCTTTTCTCTCTTTGTGACGAATGGGCTTTAATAAAAACTGACAGAGCGATGAAATTAAAAGCGCATCCCATGGCCTGCTCGAGCATCGGCCCCACTGCTGCCATATTTAAAGCATGGCCCTGCCTCAGCACCCGCCCTGTGCTGTACATCTCTGGGAGCACCTAGCCTTATTGGGATGGTTATGAGGGTCTGGGACCCAGTGTTGTTGTTAAAAAAGCCTGTGTTACAACGGCCGACAAACAGTAGACATTCAGAGGCGCTGCGTCCTTGTGCCAGCAATGAGCCCAATAAAAGCTGCTAATTCCATCCCTCCTATTAGGAGATATTACTCCCGGCTCCCCTCATTACGGTGAGGCGTCGTAATAAAGGGGGTCGTTGTCGTCGTCGGAGGAGGAGGCTGAACGAGGGGGCGCGCCGTTCCGAGGGAACCCTTCCAGAAGGGGGGAAGAAACTGTCACGCTGGACTCACCCACGCCACCTCCGCCGCTCTCACCCTCTTTGAGCGTGCATTGTTTCACTGGATTATGGGGGGGGGTGGTTAGGGGGGTAAACCTAATCCCCTAATTTTTTTAATCTCTCCGCCAATTCCAAGGGGACGTGTATGAGACAAGGGGGCTTCCCTCAACGCGGCATGGGCAGCTGGGGAGAGAGAGAGGAGGCGGTAGGAGGGAGAGAGAGGGTATGTTTTCTAACAAAGGGGATATGACACTATTGGCGGGACATGACACCACTGCGAGGGGGAGAAGCGGAGAGAGAAAGGCTCCAGAAATCCCAGGGAAGAGGAGCACGTTCGTAGGTCGCACCTCATCCTCTAGTCTAGTTTCAAATAAACAACATGTTTTTCCCCAACATTAGAAACGATAAAAAGTGCACAAGGATTTCCATTAAATTAAACTAAGGACAGTTTCTAACAAACTGATAACTAGCAGCAGCCCAGGCGATGCACCTTTTAGCATTCACACCCGCCACTACAATGATAACACATCCGCTGCCCTAAACATCCACATTGTCATTTCACACCATTCCAACCACTGGGCTGGGCTGTGGATCAGTCCTCATCACAGGAAGCTTAGGTTGACAGGCTTTTGGGGCGCAGGGATAACTCGTCTGGCAGCTGATCCCCATAATCTGGGCGGGATACAGGGTCTCCCGAGGCATGATCCAGGGACCGTTCACCTGCAGCTTTAACCCAATGAGATTAGAAGCAGGAACTAAAGTGTAGCTGTGGGCACCCGCAGACAACACGTTAGCCCCAGTACAAAATGGTTCCGCGAGCCAAAAACACTGGTAAAAGGGATCGGAGAGGAAAAGCACGCTGGCACGGAGAATAACAAACGGGAGTGTGACGGTTAGGGTCAAGTTCAACCCGACGTCCTCTTTCACGAAGGCAAAGGAAACCCGGTGCATTAGGCAGGGAGGACGGACACAGGGAGATGGAGGGGGAGGGTGGACGAGGCGGACACGGAGCGTTGGAAGTCGCTGCGCCCATTGACAAAGTAACCTTGGGCGGCTTCCAGAGTCAGCCAGCCAGAGAGCGAGCAACGGGGGTTTGGACCAGTGCCAAGCCGGGCCTTTTGTCCCGGCAGCCGCCACATTCCAATCAGCCATGGATATTTATACTCTGGGCCTAATTGAAAGGTTGGCTCGCGAGCCATCTGCAGGACGACTAACCCCACACAAACACATTAGACACACACACACACACAATCGTACATGCAGTCTCCGTGCACGCACACACACAGACAAATACTGCTGTGTACTGTTCCATTTCAGCGCCTACCCAGAACAGGCCTTACTTTGAGGATCAAGTGCTCAAAATAACCCAACAGGTTCAAATGTGACAAGATGAAGTCTGTCAAATGAAGTGAAATGTGTTTCATTATCATACTTTGAAAGGATTTCATTCAAAAATAACTAATGACACAAAATTAGGATAATTATTTTGCTTGTAATACAGGTTTTATTTTAAATATGTATTCGACCAGGCGGTACAAGTGTTTTGCCAAGTTGATCTAAATGTTCCTTTACCAACACAGGACTGCGGTGTCATAATTGGCATATGTTTTAATGGTTGATAAATCATTTATGAATAGGGCATCTCATTAGGTGGTTGAAAAGACACCACGAACCCAGAGTATAGTCTGAGCTACGCTAGGATTACCAACCTGCCAAGAGGTTGTGTTTGAATTTACATAATTCTCTGTGTAGCATGAGTACATATCAACTACACATTTAAAATTCATTACAAGCAATTCAATTGCCAGTGTCCTGGTGAATAATTATCACTCAGGAAGACATGAGCACTTCTTTCATCGTGGCGTCTCTCCAATGCACGCCCCCCCAAAAAGAAACCCTACGCCGAGTTATATTGTGCAGCTGAAATAGGCTGGCACTTGATAAAAAGAGCTCAATAATCCATGCCAACACCACGATTTATGACTGGATGATTAATAATTGCCTGGAGGGGAAATGGAGCAAAGCTCATAGCCGGCGACTATTGCACTCTTTTCTCATCACACGGATACAAAGGGCTGTGTGTCAGAGACCCTACTGTGTTTCAGGATAGTCTTATTGCTAAAGAGCTGTCATCATTAAGCCCATTTTGCAGAACATCTGTAGTTGTATACCTTCATGAGTTTGTTTATTAGAGAATAATAGTAATATTAGAGCAACAGATGTGACAGGTCTACATTTTATTCGTCACATAAATGTTTCAAGCTCGTTAGAATTGTGGGCTGAAGAAAGGAGAGGAGAGACCATCCATTTTCTTTTATTCTTCCAATACTCAAAACAACCAACGCGATAATAACAAAATGCCATAACAAACTGAACCAATACTACAGGGAACAAAACGTTTAAATACAACCATAGATACAAAAATCAACCAATAACAAGAAGGGAACCAGGTTGGAACAGACCAAACGAGACACAGGTGAAATCAATTCACTAACTCTGAAATCACTACAAAGTTGTAAAGTCAGTTTTGTATTTTTATTTTACTTAACTGTCGAAAATATGATGCGGTGCATAATTTGAAAAACAGCATTACCTACAGCCTGTAAGAGAAATCTGGAATCACAAGCAATGGCCAATAACCTGAGTTTCCCCTTAACCTGGCGCTTTGACTAAACCTCATTTCAGACAAACAAGGTCCCACAATTGGTTTTCAAACGTTTGTTCTCCTCCACACCATGGGAATGTACCATAAGCTCATGGGACAGGCTAACAAAACCCACTGATGAATTTACAATCAGCGTTGTGTTGTGCCAGTTAAGGGGCCGGGCTGATGGAGTCTAGCAGGGATGGTGAGGCGTGTGTTAAGGCGCTCGGCGGGCATCCAGCTGGCCCCGCGCTCGTCTCAGGGACTTGTTTGCTTTTGGCTGCCAGCTGGCACTGGCCGGGCTGCTGCGCCATGTTCATTCATGACAAATATCACCACCCGACTTTTTACAGGAAAAAACGAAATGTTTCCGAACAGGCCTTTTAGGAGACGACAAAAAAAATATAAAAAAGTGTAAGAACATCTTTTGATATTGTCAAAGTCCTCTTTCTCAAGGTCTTTTGGAACGAATTGGTAAACAGAGCTTCTCGGAATATACAATCCATGAAAATATTTTTTTGATTTGCAAGTAAATGCTGTGTGCCGCCCTCAAAAGAACTGGAAAGGTTGGGTGAGCGATGCACTCAAAAGCAAGTGCAGGGATCAAGGTCATGTCGTAAACAACCCACTGGAGCCGGTGCAGTGACCTTACGTCTCTGTCCAGGGTTAAGAGCAATTCAGACCCAGCGCAGGCTTCTCAGTCTTCTCTCAGACATTCAGCCATCGCTGTGTCACGGGGGAGGGAAGCGTCTGCCAAACACAGCGTCACTCTGTTTTCCCCCTGGCTGGCTACTGTGATAAATCGAAAAGCCAAGTGACAATTAACACTCTGTTGACGTTCCGTTCGCTTCCAACTGTTGGTACAGGAAGTGGGCCAAACGATGTGCGATACAGCCTATTGTCTTGCCAAGTGCATCTGCCTAAGATACACAGAAACGTATCCACTGGTTCTCAGAGCTAGTGAGAGGAGGGCTTTCATTTCCTACGCTGTGCTGGCGGGAGTCTTTCAATAGATTGCCGGCATGCACTATCAGTGCAAAACTCCAGGGATTCTGACGCCTCGAGTGAATGCATCCTTCATATCTTCAACTTGGCGCTGATGAGTCAAACATATACAGTATTATGTTTCCCCTACTTTACATTCAATAGGAATCCATTCTCTTCAAAGGGATCAAATAGGCTGGAACAACAACGAGGGTAAACAACGCTCATCCGGACTGATCTCTCCCGAGGACCGCCCGGCTCAATCAATTAATTACCTCGTCGCTGTGTTTGACTTCAGGCACTCAGTAATGATCTTTAAATATTAATCTAGCTCGGGTCCTGGGACCGGCGCCAGGGCCCTGGTGTTGTCCTGTGGATTTGCGGGTGGTTACTGTGCGTTTTGTAGGGAAGCCTTCGACGTGCTCAAAGAGAGCTAAACCTACGGGGATACCCCGCTAGCAGGCTACGCTAACCCAGCTTTAGCTCGCTTACTCAGCTTTGGCTCGCTAACTAGCCAGCCAAGAGGGACTTAGAAGGCAATGGCTTAAAGAGCATGTTTCTTCTCTCTATTGCCTCTGGAGGATGTGTATCTTTGTTGTGTGTTGTAGCCGTAAGGCTGTGGGTTTGCTGTAGGTGGCTAACGCAAGCCGGGTAGGAGTGTTTGCTCACGACAACATACGCAGTATACTTCAGTAGACTTCTGTAGAGTACTAGCAATATTCACACCCTTGAACGCAGCGTTATGTAGTCGGGCGTTGTAAATCTAATGCAAAGCTAGACTGTAAAGACAACAAGAGGACGGACGTTTTACTTGTTACCTTGACATACTGACCTTTGCCTATTTACACTACTTACTGTGTAGAGTTAGTAGGATGCATTCTCATCGTTTAGAAGAGGACCAAATGGATGACACACACTTCATACCTCTCATAACCCCAAACAGGACAAACTAAATGTTCAGAAGCTGCGCGCCTCATTGATGGAAGCTCGTGCCAGTGGAGAATACCATCCATCCTCAATGGCATTAAACGGTATCTATGCTGCCTTTAATAATTAACCGGATCCATGTATTAGTCTACACGGAGAGACCCAGGTGAGATGAGCTTCTCCTGGGAACCATGCTTGAGGGAGCAGCAGCAGATAAGAGGAGGGGTGTTCCTCCGTATCTGTCCCTTGATCGCCGTTTGTAGCCCCGAGCGGAGGAAGCTGAAGAAAACCCAGCTTTGGCCTGCGTCCACCCTACCTGCCAAATATCCCACATCAGCATATTTCCCAGAGTTCCAGTGAGCCAAAAAACCTGGAGGAGGGATTCTGGAAAGTAAGATTATCTAGGGGACAGCGAACGCACAGGCCAGTGTTTTCCAAAGTTAGAATCTTTGTACAGAATGTTTTTTTTTTTAATGTTTTTTATTAAATTGACGCTGTAAAATTAAGTAGTATGCCTCACTCTCCAAGAACTCGCCCATTCTGTGAGACGATCAACCTCCTGTCAATCTACATGTCGATGTGGCAAGATCAAAGATCGATTTAACTGTTGCCGCATACATAAAAAACAAAACATTTTGCCAGGTTCTGATGTGCGGAAAATGTGAAATTCAATATTGTTGTTTGGCACGACGTGGGTGCTACAGTTTCAAATACCACTCCATCCGTTGACGTTCACCTCCGATACCAACTTGCCCGTTGTAATAAAACTAGCTTCTAAGCAGAACCTGAGCTGTTATTTACAGTGCCTGTCAGGATCTGGGTTTGGACAGACTATCAACTGTGAGGCCCAACCGCGACTTGAGCACGCGCCAAGTTGAAGGGAGGGAAAAGAGAGGGGCGGGTGCAAAAAATAAAAATAAAAACAGCGAGCAGCTTAACAAATTATCACTCTGTCGTCGAGTCTTAGGAGAGGCCGAGGCACAGAAGTAAAAAAAAAAGATATATATATACAAATACAACCCTTGCTACAGAGCACAAGAAACCCCAGAGGGCGAGGGGTGAGGAGGAAGAGAGGGAGGGATGGAAGTGCGACGAAAAAGCTCATCAAGAAACAGGAAAGAAGAGCGAGTCAGGGCGGGGAGAGAAGAAGCAGAGGGGTGAGCGAGAGGGAGAGGGAAAAAAAGGGGGGAGCAGAAATGAAAGAAGAGAGGAGGCTTGATATGATTTCAATGGAATGTTTGTTGACAGTGCTCTGTGGCCCCGGGCCCTGGGATAAATGATTGAACACCGCGCCTGTCAGTGCCAGAGGATTTTCACTGGGCCTGTGTTTTCTCTCCCCGCGTTTCGCTGGAGGGAAGGTAGCAGTCAACTAATTGACACAGAATTAAGCATGAAACACACTAAGCGCTCCCCTTCTCCTCCACGGCTGGCCTCTCAGCCACAGAGGAAACATAGACTGCCAGTATAGGATACACACTTGCTGGAGTGGAGGGGCGCATGTTCACACACACACGCACATGCACACACACACACACACACACACACACGGAAGCTCTCTAACACATGCAATATACACTTGCAAGCTGACATAAAATCAAACATACACAAACAGGCATACATGAATACATTTTCGGCAGAGGTAGGCATTGAGCATAATATATGCATATTTTCTTGTATACATGAAACATGTTGATCAACACTAACTGATACTTTAATACTGACAAGATACATACACCTAAGTAAATCATGAAGTACATTTCACCTAGTGTAACCTCATACAATGTCCCATGAGAAACTGTCGGCTTGTATCATTCAAAGCCACGCCTCATAAGTTGCCCTCTAGGGCTGTGGCTTGAATCGCAGGCTCTTTTTAGTGGCTTCCCAGGCCTGCACTGTCTGACAGATCCACGTCATTTATCATATTACCTACACAGTGGAGAGAGATACCACGGGAAAGAAAGAAAGAAAGAAAGGAGAGAGACAAAAAGAAAGAAAGAAAGAAAGAGAGAGATAGAAAGAAAGAGAGAGATAGAGAGAAAAAAGAAAGAAAGAAAGAAAGAAAGAAAGAAAGAAAGAAAGAGGACGGAAAAGAGAGATCAAAGGAAAATATTCCATGTTCACCTGAGGGGAGCAGGGGGGCGATGCTGTACAAAACAAAGGCAGGGCAGGCGAGCATTATCCCTGCCTTTTAGAAGCCTGTCTGTGATGGAGCAGTGTGGAGGATCTCTACCCACACAGGCCCACCACCTAGTGTTAACCAGCCAAGAGCTGGACCAAGTACAAGGGGTTCTCACCTCATTAAAACGGGGGGGAGCAGACAACAAAAACAAATGACTAAGCAGTGTGTGTGTGTGTGTTCATTCAGTGAGTGTGTTTGTTGAGGGATGTTGTGCGAGACATAGGGTGTATGTGTGATCACCGTGTGTTTGAGGTTGGACCGACAATCAGTGCAGATGACCTATCACCTTTCCCCCCTAACCCCGCCCTCCTCTCCCCTCCATCCGCCTCAGCGCCCGCACGCCCTTGCGCGCGATCCGGAAGGAAAGGGAGAGAAGGGCAGATGAAGGGATGAAAGGAGGAGGAGGGAAACCAGGGGTGCGGAGAGGTCAGGGGGCCAGCCCCTTCCTGCTGACTACCGACCAATCAGGCGGTGTCCTGCTGGACTGTCAAGGACCTGGGAGACGGGAAGAGAGGGGGAGGGATGGGGGGGAAAGGAGATGGGGAAGGAGGGAGGGACGGGCTGCAAGGTGGACCCCAGGGTCAATTATCCAGAGGAAGGAGGTGCCGCGTCCCACACTCGTGCATCTCATTGGGAAGGGAGGCGGAGGAAGAGGAGGAGGTGGAGGAAGAGGCCCGGCGAGGAGCGCAGCGGGCTGGCGTCCTGCCACACCGACGAGGCAATTAACGTCTCCCCGCCGCTACACCCACCCTGGATGTTGACAGTCGGGTCGCCGGGCCGGCGCGGGGACGCGGTCTAAAAAAGAAGCGACCTTATCGCGCCCGCTCCCCCTTCCTCCTCCTCCTCCTCCTCCTCTGCCCCCCCCCCGTCTTCCCACCGAGACCAATTTCAGGTGCAGAACACATCTCCTGTTCGGGCCCTCAGGCAGAGTTAGGGCGGTGTGATCACATCCACACAGGTAGTCTGGCTCTCTCTCTCTCACACGCACACACACACACACACACACACACACACACACACACACACATACACACTGACTTGCAAAGCCTTTTCAACGACTGCAGGCGGTTCCTCACGGTTGACTTTATTGTACCCGTTTCACTCCTCTCTCCCCCCAAAAAAGAGTCCCTGTAAAGATTGTTATTGCTGCAGTGCCTCCTCCTATCCCATAGATGTGACGGGCCCACCTTGTGAAGGTTTCACACACCCGGCCAGCCTTTACATGGGACACAGTGAACCACAGGAACGCCAACCAGTCTGTGACACACACACACACACACACACACACACACACACACACACACAGGATGGTGTAATGTTTGCAGGCAGTGAATCCTCCTCGACAGTATAGATGGGTGAAGCCACAACAATGAATGCTGCCGAGCAGCTGGCCTCTTACCAAGCTCTGTACACACCATGTGTTGGAGACTATACATCCCAACAATGATGTGTGTGTGTGTGTATGTGTGTGTGTGTGTGTGTGTGTGTGTGTGTGTGTGTGTGTGTGTTTAGGCAATAACACCCCCCGTGTCGTAATGGCAACAGAGTGTGCGTTAACTCGAGTCCGTGTTATCAAGCTTTGCCCCCGTGCATGACCCCATTGCCTAGGGGGACAGCAGCAACCATCACAGGGCTAACGAGAGCCATTGCATTTGGGCACGGTGGTGGTGGTGGTGGTGGTGGGGTGAGGAGCCAGACTGAGAGCCATCCTTCCAATCACTGCCTCCCCGGCCCCTGGAGCTCCCGCTGAACCCTGGGCGCCGACGACCTCAGTCATCCGCCGCACGCCTCGCCGTCGCTCTGCTCCCCTGCTCATTTAGTGGAGGGGAACTGTGGCGCTGTCACACGCTGGATGAGTGATTCTCTGTCTCTCTCTCTCTCGCTCTCTCTCTCTCTCTCTGTGTTTTTTGTCTGGCTACAGAGGCAGAGTTCCTAGACATAAAGTTTGCAACAGAGAGAAAGGAACAAGCAAAGTTGAATGCCGTGTCGTACGGAAGGAGAGTTTAGTCACACACAGGGAGCAAGTGTTGCACGACGCACACACACACACACACACACACACACACGGAGAGTCACAGGAGGGTAAAGGAAAGCTAGCGTCTGACAGTGGCAGACTTATTGCAGCGGGGGAATATTACCCCCCTGGGACTTCATTTACCTCCAGCAGATTCAGTGAGTTTCCCTGTGTTTTACTGCTCCAGATAAGCCAAGCCATCCATACTCACACACTAACTCTCTCTCTCTCACACACACACACACACACACACACACACACACCCAGCCCCACCATAGCCTCTTTTATGTCCACCACTGTTGCCAGGGTTATTATTGAGATCATTATGGGTTGCTGTGAGTGTTCCTATGGCCTTGCCGCTCCGCTCCATTTATCGAGGCCCGGAATGCCGGAACTCTGGTGCGAAAGGTTAGCAAAGCTTTCCTAAGCTCCTGTCCATTTATCAATACCAATGGGACGCGTAACCACGCACACACACACCCACGTCTTGCTGTTTCTGTTTATTTTCCACGATGCCGCGCTCCTTCTAATGGCCGCCTTGTGTTTAGCCGGCGAAAGGTCACTGATGGACCTCTTTTGTTGTTTTATTTGGAGTCACTCTCGCCCACTGTATTAACAAGTCATTAAAAATTGAAAGGAATGATGTGCCGGCGGAGAAATTGCATATGTTTTGGGGCATTATTATTAAATAATCATGTTTGTCTCCCCAAATAGAGAGTGACTTGCGCCACAATATCAGTAATTAGATGCATTATTGATGGGGGGGGGGGGTGGGG